>JARYZH020000544.1:0-135547 GCA_030021035.2 Notholithocarpus densiflorus
GAGGGAGGGGGAGAAACGAAACCAAAGTTAAATAAGATTGATAAATATTAATAAATTCTCTTTTGGTGGGTAAGGCATCAATTGGATTTCTCAGGTGAAGATAAACCATTGCTTTTGGGAGGCCAATAAATATGCTGATGCCTTAGCCACCAGGAACTTGGAGACAAACCAAGATTTTGCTTTTTTGATAATCCTTCTGTGGACATTACTATGTTGTTGTATTATGATGCAGTGGACATGTATTAGAGCATCTACATTAGTGGAGCCATAATTTTAACTATTTGGCTCCACCAAAAGCTATTTTATCTATTTTATCTTCCCACTTTATAAAATACCCAACATCAGTAGTTTTATTTTAGCTTTTAATATAATAAAATAATATAAACAATACAATAAAATAATATATCCACTGCAATAAACAACAACCACTACAATAAACAAACTACCAACAACCACCGCACCCCAAACCCAATCACACCCAACAACCACCGATTGCCATGGAAAACCCACTGCCAAAAAACACCACACAAACTGATCAATGACACAAACCACAACCACTGCCAACTAGAACAACCACCCTCAACCACCCAACAACAACTAGAAAGCCAAAAACAACCACCCAGAACTCCAAACCACAAAAGTGTAAATAATGTGTCAAACATTAATTTAGTCTTTCTTTTTAAGGTCGAAAGGAAAATAAAAATAGTTGAAAATTTTTTCAGTGATTTAAAAAGAAAAGGAAAAACACACACTGAGGGTCTGTTTGCGATCTGCTTATTTTGCTGAAATTGAAATTTTTTTGCTGAAAATACTGTAGATAAAAGTAAAAGATGGCTGAAATAATACAGCAGGACCCATAAATAGTACCAAAAGGTATAGTAGAGCTCATGAATAGTAGTAAAAATAAGTTGAATAGTAAAATAAGTTAGCAAAAATTAAGCTATCCAAATGCAACCTGATAAAAAAGATCAACATGTGGAGTTCTGGAAAAGACGTAAACCTTTTCTTCTTTGAATTGCTGTGTTGAAGTGAGTGGCGCTGTCTTTCTCACCACTTACTACAAGTTAAAACTATGGCCATCACCTCACATCCTTAGTGCGATGGTCACTCCACAAGTATAAGTGCTTGTGGGGGTGTGGGAAACAAAGGCCAGGGTTCAAGTCTCCAAGACGGAATTTCACACACATATACACTTAGATTAGACTAGAGTAGAATTTTATCTTGTATTAAATAAATAAATAAAAAAACTATGGCCATAGAACACCAACTTTGACTTCTTTTTTCTATCTCATTTTGGACCATTCATCTTGTGCGTTTTGGGCAAGATGGCGACTGGGAGAGAGATGGGTCGGCGATGGGACTGGGGTCGGCATTGGGGCTTGGGGTTTCGATCTGTGATGGGGCTTGGGTCGGCGAGAAAGAATGAAGATGACTGATTGAAGAGAGAGCTTGGGTGAGCTTGGGTGAGGAAGGAGGAATAGGAGCTAGGCTTGTGTCAGTGAGAGTGGAGAAAGAGAGGTGAGATTGTGAAGAGAATGAGAAGAACAGAGCAAAAAAAGAAAGAAATATTATTTTAATGGGAGGGAGAATAAAAAATAATATTTGCGTTTTACCTTTGAACTATAGTGCACAACCATTTTTGGATGTGCTCTATAATTGAGAAGCCAAAAATTTTGGTTAATCGTAAATAATTAATTTTAGCGTTAAATACTATTTTGATCCCTAAATTTTACAAAAAGTTTATTTTTATTTCTAAACCTTAAAATCATTTTTCGTCCCTAAACTATTGAAAATTTAACTATTAAAAACTCTTTACAATATTTAAGGATAAAAAATGAATTTTTTAAAATTAAGAACAAAAAAACAAATTCTTAGTAAAGTTTAGAAACTAAAATAGTATTTTTTTCCTTATTTTTATGTCAACAACATAAACATGAGGATGCAGTTACACATAAACATAAACTTGTATGTTACACGAAATAAATTGAATAATTTGTTTTGTTCATTCCATATTTGTGCACATTTTTGTTTTAATATATATATATATATAACTATTAGAGAAAGAATTGATAAGTTTATGCTAGAACCAAAATTTGAGTAAAACAAAATATTTTTTGATATCTAATATGTAAAGAAAAAAATTCTACAAAGATGAAAAATAAAATAAAAGATGATAATATCATAAATATTTTTCTAAATCCATGCAAACGGAAAAAAAATTGAGATTTGACAATCATCACCATCAAGTTGAATTGAAGAATGCTGGGAATCCATCTTATGGCAAATACGATTCTCCAAGAATGAGGAACCTGGAAAAAATTGAAAAAAATAAAATAATGAGAAAAGAATTACAATATGAGAGAGAGAAAGAGAGAGAGAAAGAGGGAGAGAGAGATTGCTAGGGAAAATAAGTACATTGCAATAGTTCACTAGTTATAGTAGAACTAGTCTATAGCAATTGATCTTTGTTTTAATAATATCAAAGTCACCGTTTTGGTTATCTAATCAAGAAATTGCAATATAATCATATATTCATATCTATATTTTTGTTAATACATCCCATAATTCTAAAACCATAAAATTATATATATATATATATTCATATACTAGTTTCCCATAAAATATATATCAAAATAATCTTATACACTCTAAGAAAGTACATTAAGAAAAAGACATTTTGTCAAAGAGTTAAAGTCTAGCTTGAAAATAAGATTTATGATAGGAATCTACAGAAAATATATAAGTAAAGTAAGACTAACTCAAGAATCTGTCATTTGACATTTTGGGGATTTTAGTGCTTGCCATGAGGCAAGTTTGTCAAATTGCTCTAAACTGTGTGAATTTATAAT
This sequence comes from Notholithocarpus densiflorus, assembly GCA_030021035.2. NCBI lineage: Eukaryota > Viridiplantae > Streptophyta > Magnoliopsida > Fagales > Fagaceae > Notholithocarpus > Notholithocarpus densiflorus. Next base: position 2,850 of record JARYZH020000544.1, read on the forward strand.
TTCACATGGCAAGTCATATTTTGTACACCTTATATGGTTTGTTTTACCTATTCATCTCTTTCTCTCTCATTTTGGGCTTTTTTTTTGTTTAATTTAAACACTTTTTTAGTAACATCAGACTAATAAAGCATCAACTTGCAAGTTATTTTTTACTCTTTGATATAATTATTTTAAAAAACAGAAACATAAGCATTTATTTTAAACTTAATTCTAAACAGAAACATAAATATGTATTTTACCCATAAGAAATAAATTAAATATTCTTTTATGTGCATTCTTGACCTGTTCCCTTTTGAATTACTTTACATACATAAAGTAGAAAATATAGAACATTGTTATGTTGGAACCCAAATGAGATACCATAGGCTGTACAAAAATGAGAGAATTGTTGGAGTAAGTTTGAAGATTTGATATGGATGATGGAGATTTTCGTTGAAAAGGGTAAAAAATCTTGAAATAGGACAACACATGAGATATAAACATGGTCATTTTTTAATGTGGAAACATTTGTTAATTACTTTTATGTTTTAGGCTATAACCAAGAAAAACACATTGAAAACTCACAAAAATTTGGACGAAAAACAAGCATAACTGAAAACTCACAAAAATGAATAATTAGGAAAAGTGTGAAAGAGTAATTCAAAAGAATATGTATTTTGAAGTGTGGGAATGAGAATGAAATTTATTAAATAACAAGCAATTTTGAAAAGCATCATTCCAAAAATAAAGAGGAATATTGGCGTGGGTAAGTAAAGCAAAACTTGTTTATACTGAATGATGATATTTATGCTAAATAACACCATTTTGTTGGACAGTGTGTAGACATGAGATATGATTAGAAACACCACTTTATGTTTAAATTGAATTAATGCTCAACATATTTTTGAAATTGAATAAAAATGGAAAGAACATCATTTTTGCAAGTCATGTGAAAGACTCAAGTTTATCTATTGTAAGCATCCAAAAAATGAAATGATAATATTTATAAAAATTTTGAGAACAAATAGGAAATGGTCCCTATACACATGTGTAAATCAACTTTAGCAGAAATATTATTTTAGTAGATGACAAGGAAAAAGAAAATTGTTTATTATAGAACATGACCAAATTTTGAAACCACTTGAGAAATAATTCTAAAAAACTGGATGACACCCAGTTGAGAGTGTGATAGAGTGATAGTGGTGTGTTCGCCAAAGTGCGACAAGGAGGATGATGATGGTTCAAAGTAAGAGGGAAGATGTACAGTCCATATGTTTCATAGATGTATTAGTATCCTTGTGTAATTATGTATATAATGAACTAAAATTAAATTATTGATAATGCGAAAAACGTGTTAAACATTGTGTAAGAGAAAGGAAGATGTAAAGGTAAAGAGATGGGTTGACCCAATATGTTTCACAGATAAACCAAAACTGTTACCAATTTGGATTTGATATAAGACCGGATGTTCTTTACTTGTGTGTTTAAATTTGCTATATTAAGTGGTGAGTGGTGCTACGGTTGGTGAGAGATGTGTTTGGGGAAGATGAATTGGTGGTGGTGGTGGAGGCAAATAAAAAAAATAAACATATTGTAAAAAAAAAAAAAAAAGGGCAATTATTAGATATGATACCATGAGCGGAACGAAAAATATTGAAAAAAAATAATATTTGAGATATTGTTATGCCTTGCCAGAACAAGGTCAAGCCGTCAAGGCTTCTGAATTTATATTCGCAATAGTTTTGACATAAAATAACAAATATATAAACACGATACAGATCAACTAGATAAATGAAAGTGATTTCTCTCTCCTGAAAATTTTATTGAGCAAGATAGATATACTATAGCTTCCACTAGTATATTGGAATTTAAAGCATACTTTCAACTTAAACAATGGTAGTAATAGCCCAAGACTCTAGGCTAATCACTTTATAACTTAGATACTGAAAGAGTCCTTGCCCCAAAATAGAAAAATACAAAATCTCATATAACTTCATCTTTCCCATTTGATAATTACCTACTTTGGTTTATCCACTGGTAACCTTGCTGGCATCATGCTCATAGATTTTACTTTTTTAAGGTACAATTTTCCAGTCATACTACAAACTCTATGATAAAATATTGGAATTTTTATTTGAGAGACAATGGCGGCTCCAAGATTTTTTTTTAGGGAGGTCAATAATGGCAGAGTTAGGAATTTGTCATTTGTCATGAGGGGCGAGTAAAAAATTAAATGATTAATCTTTTTTTTCTATAGATACAACTTCCATATTATATACAATACAACTATATTTACAATAGTCTAAAACCATTATAAAATAGGTAAAACAACAACTATTGAATGCATAAACTAATATAATTAAATTACTAATCATACGTTTTTGTCAAATTAATAATAACTTATTATATTTATACGTAATATCAATTATATAAAAATATATGATAAATAAGAAGAAGACTAGTAACACACTTAGGAACCTATAGTAATTATGAAATTACAAAAGTTTTCTCTCTAGGCTTCCTACGGAACCTTAGAGGTGAAAAACAGTTTTGCCTGTCTGGCAAATATTTCTCTCCGTCTCGACGGTGGAAACGATCCCAGGCATCTCACCCATCGCGGCTAACATGGATGAGATTGCAACTAAGTGCGCAGGTCTACGGTTGACGGAAAAAGAAGAAAGCGAGGTGGACTTGATACCACCGGTGACGGAAACGGAACGTGTTCTGGTGGGAAAATTTTGTACGAAGCGACGTGTGAGCCTCGAATCGGTGGCGCGAGTTTTGAAAGCGGTGTGGTGGACTGAGAAGAATTTCGAGGTCTGCGATATGGGCGAAAATAAGGTTCTTTTCCAATTTGAGGACGAGAAAGATCTTGATAGAGTTCTTTTACTCAGCCCCTGGACGTTCGACAAGTATCTGGTGATTCTCCATAAACTCGGTGCAGGTGAGGCAGTCAACAAAGTGCAGTTCCACAAAGCTTTGTTCTGGGTTCAGATTCATGGGCTCCCTACCATGAGCCAAACCAAGGAAGCGGGTGTACGTGTAGGGAGCATACTGGGCAAGGTAGAGAAGGTGGACGTGGATGATAAAGGTTTTTGCCTGGGAGGCTACTTACGCATCCGAGTGACAATGGACATAACTCAGCCATTGTGTCGGGGTAGAATGGTCCGCATAGGTGGAGCTCCGCCGAGATGGGTGGACTTTAAATACGAACGGTTACCCATCTTCTGCTACTGGTGTGGTAAGGTTGATCATGACGAGCACGATTGTATCCAATGGATACGGAGCAAAGAAACTCTCAAGGCGGAGGATAAACAGTTCGGTGCTTGGCTGCGTGCATCACCGGATCGCCTTCAAAGACCACAACTAGTTATTGCGTCGAAGCGGAGTAGTGTGGAACGTGAAGTTCCAACCGGTGAAGACGACGTTGGCAAGGGAGAAGCACCGACCGGCCATGGGACAGAATTGGCAGTGGCTGGCCAGGGTCAGACGCACGTGAGGGACGCTGTGGACCCCACTAGGCCTGAAAAGGTAAGTACAACTCTCCTATGCCTACGTGAGAAGGAGCAGATCCCAAGCAATCCGGTATGTACAAATTTTGAAGATCAGTTGAGAGAGATTGACGCCGCTATTTACGATAATGCTACGAATCTGCAAGATTTACCATCTCCAGATCCTACACCGAATTTTGAGGTAAACAAGGAGAGAATTTTGGAAGTTTCAAAATTAAATGAAATGGAGAAGGAGCAGGAGAAGTCAACGGAATATCGGGTTGGGCCCACGTCTACAATGGACAAGATAATTATGGATGTGGACACAGCCCTACCTACTCAAAATAATATCTTTATGGGCCAAGCCTTAAGTCAAGCCCAAGTCTTCTCTATTGGACCCCATAATCCAAGTCCACCATGTGAGGCAAAAATGAGAAGATTTAGGAGCCCAGTTCAGAAAAAGAATAAAAAAGGGAGTAACGTGATAGGGAAGGAGAATGCATGGAAAGAGGTTCGGGGTATAAATAAAATGAATGATGAATCCACTAAGAAGGTGATGAACTCCGAAGATAATGAAGGTGGGCTGAAGCGAAAAATACGTCTTCCTCTAGAGGAGATACCGATGAGAGAGGAGGTAGGGAAAAAACAGAAAATAGAGGGGGAGGTTCTGGTGCTTAGTAAAATAATGGCAACACAACTGGGATCGGCGGCGGCTGCAGGACAGCCCCGCCGGGAGCAATGAGTGCCATTTGTTGGAACTGTCGGGGGCTTGGGAACCCCTGTACAGTTAAAGCTCTCCAGAAGGTGGTTCTGGAGGAAGATCCCATTTTGGTTTTCATCATTGAGACCAAGTTTGTAGTGTCAGAAATGGAAGGTATCAAGAGCAAACTGGACCGGCAACAGGGTCTGGTAGTTCCTAGTATAAGGCGGGGTGGTGGTTTGGCGCTCTTATGGAGAAGGTCCACGAAAGTGGACGTTCAAACGTTCTCTCCTCGTCATATTGATGCTATAGTTACTAAAGAACAAAATAACAGGAAGTGGAGATTCACCGGTTTCTACGGCCATCCGGAAACTAGTAAACGAGAGGAATCATGGAGACTGTTGGAAGAGTTGAGTACGAGGAGTGACCTTCCATGGCTTTGTATGGGGGATTTTAATGAAATATTACACTTAAGAGAAAAGGTGGGAGGTAACTTACGGCCTGAAGGGCAGATGAGGAGCTTTAGGGAGACGGTAAATCGCTTCAACCTCCGAGACATGGGATATATTGGATCAGACTTTACATGGAGTAGGAGACTGGGTGATCGGGGCTGGGTTAGAGAACGTCTAGACAGGGCCTTGGTATCTTCTTCCTGGGTGACAATGTTCCCGGAAGTGAGGTTACATCATGTGGCGGCATCGACGTCAGACCATTGCATGCTAGTACTGAAAGCTCCACGGGCAAGCCAGAGGAAGCATCGGAGGTCTAAAATGTTCAGGTTTGAATCAATGTGGCTTAAGGATGAACGATGTGAGGAAGTGGTGTCCGAGGCTTGGGAGAGGGGGAAAATCATGGGTACTCAACATCTGTTTACGCAATGCATGGATGAATGCAGGAGGTCACTTACCTCTTGGAATAAAAATACGTTTGGACATGTGGGTCAAAAGATATCAACACTCCAGAAAAAGCTTCAGTGGTTGGAAGGGAGATGGGTTGGTTTGGTGGATATGAAGGAAGTAGAAGAAACAAGGGTGGAACTGAACAGGATGCTGGCAGTGGAAGAAGACATGTGGCATCAATGATCAAGGAATTGTTGGTTGAAGTCGGGTGATCGTAATACTTCCTTCTTTCATGCAAAAGCCTCGAACAGATACCAGCGAAACACTATTCTCAGAATCAGGGATTCAGAAGAAAATTGGCAGGAGGATGAAGGGGAGATTGGTAGAATTTTTGTGGAATATTTTGAGAACTTGTTCACATCTTCTCAACCTGTTGTGAGTGCAGAACTACTTGGTGCCCTCCACACCAAAGTGACCGATAGAATGAATGCCAGACTGTTACAGGAGTTTCAAGCCTTAGAGGTAGAGAAAGCTTTGAAACAGATGCATCCCATGAAGGCGCCGAGACCCGACGGTATGCCTCCTTTATTCTATCAGCATTTTTGGCCTACTGTAAACGCTATTGTTATACAGACTGTGTTGGATTTTCTTAACCATGGTGCAGCTCCCCCTAAATTTCATGAAACACATATTGTCCTTATACCAAAAACCAAGAACCCAGAAAGAGTGACAGATTATAGACCAATCAACCTATGCAATGTGGCCTACAAATTAGCTTCCAAAGCGGTGGCAAATAGTTTGAAGCTGGTGTTGCAGGATATAATTTGTGAAAATTAGAGTGCTTTTGTTTCAGAAAGGCTCATCACTGATAATGTGCTTGTGGCTCATGAGATAATGAATCACATTAACAGGAAAAAGAAGGGAAAGTGTGGGGAGATGGCATTGAAACTGGATATGAGCAAAGCTTACGACCGTGTAGAATGGGGTTGCTTGAAACAAATCATGGCCAAACTGGGATTTCATGAGGACTGGATTCGTTTGGTCATGAGATGTGTCTCATCAGTTACCTATGCAGTACGTGTTAATGGACAGGCATGTGGTCAGATTATTCCTACGCGAGGGTTGCGCCAAGGGGATCCATTGTCACCGTACTTGTTCTTGATATGTGCTGAAGGATTATCAGCGTTGCTGCACAAGGCGGTTCGAAATAAGAATTTGAGGGGAGTAGCGGCATCGGCAAGGGGGCCTAGAATCTCACACTTATTTTTCGCCGATGACAGTTTGATTTTTGGGAGGGCAACAGTGAAGGAATGCACTGAAATACAGCGGGTCCTACAAGTCTATGAAGAGTCATCTGGCCAGCAACTGAATAGGAACAAGACCTCACTATTCTTTAGCCACAACACAGCTAACGGTATAAAGGAAACAATAAAAGCTATGTTTGGAGCACAGGTCATAAAGCCACATGAATCTTATCTTGGGCTTCCATCCTTAGTGGGCAGGCCGAAAAGAAACACCTTCGCTCAGCTGAAACAACGGGTGTCAAACAAGTTAGCAGGATGGAAGGAAAAATTGCTTTCAAGTGCAGGGAAGGAAGTACTGATAAAGGCGGTCGCTCAAGCAGTCCCATCTTATACGATGAGCTGTTTCAAGCTACCCAACACTTTATGCGATGAGCTGACAGGGATGGTAAGGCAATTTTGGTGGGGGCAGGTGAAGGATGAGAAGAAGCTAGCATGGATGAGCTGGGAAAAGATGTGTCTGCCAAAGGAAAAAGGAAGAATGGGCTTTAGGGACCTGAAGCTATTCAACCTTGCCCTTTTGGCAAAACAGGGGTGGCGACTACAAACGAACTCGTCCTCACTTTTCTATCGTGTATATAAGGCCAAGTACTTCCCTAGATGTGATTTTCTAGAGGCCAGTCTGGGGAGGCACCCATCCTTTGCATGGAGAAGTATATGGGCAGCCCAAGATGTGGTTAAAAGGGGTTTAAGATGGCAGGTGGGTGATGGAGAAAAGATTCAGGTATGGAAGGATAAATGGCTCCAACAGCCGAGCACTTATAGGGTCGTAACACCGGAAAACACCAGTCTGCAAGTGGTGAGAGTCTGTGATTTGATTGATGGGACCAGAAAGGAATGGAAGGAAGAGCTGATTCGCCAATGTTTTCTCCCCTAGGATGTTGAAGCCATCCTCAGTATCCCTCTAAGTGCTCACGGTGGGAGGGATCGCATGATATGGGTTGCAACAAAAAATGGGAAGTTTACAGTACGGAGCGCTTACAAACTGGCCCAAGTCATACAATCTGATGGTAATACACCCGAAAGTTCTGACCCTTCTGCCTTGAAACAAACATAGAGGCGCCTCTGGGATATGAATGTGCCAAACAAGATTAAACATTTCGCCTGGAAAGCTTGCAAGAACATCCTAGCCACAAAAGAGAACCTGAAGAAGAGAAAGATCACTACGGACTGCACCTGTGACTCATGTGGAAAAGCGTCCGAATCCACTTGCCACCTTTTTTGGCTCTATGACAAAGCCAAAGAGATATGGGCCACAAGTAAGTTGGTCTTTCCGTTTGAGATTAGTCCAACTTGGTCGTTTATGGATGTGATGTGGCAATTACAACGGTGGACAGAATCATACCCGGGTTTGGTGGAACGGGCCATTGCAATATGTTGGGGAATATGGAAGGATAGAAATATTGCCAGACATGGTGGAAAGCGCAGAGAAGGGAAAGCAGTTGTTAAGAGTTCATTGAGGATTTTGGATGAGTTTCAGGAAGCAAATAAGCAACCTTTGGTTACTACAAGACAGCCTCCAAATGAGATAAAATGGAGTCCTCCACAACCGGGTCACTACAAAGTAAATGTGGATGGAGCCGTATTCTCCAAGAGGAAGCAGGTGGGTATTGGAGTGATAATATGTGACTCAGCGGGTATGGTGATTGCCGCGCTCAGCCAGAAGCTTTCTCTTCCTTTAGGGGCATTGGAGATTGAGGCTAAGGCAATGGAGGTTGGGGTTCAGTTCGCTCTGGATGTCGGGGTAAGGGATGTAACGTTGGAGGGAGACTCTAAGTGCATCTACAACGCGCTTCAAGGACTGGGCGAAACAGCGTCTTCGGTGCAAAACGTTGTTGCTGGAACAATCCACCTTGCACAAGCTTTTAGAAGTATTGCTTTTTCTCATACAAAAAGGCAGGCAAATGTGCCGGCCCACTTGCTAGCTCAATATGCAGCCAATATAGATAATTACGTTGCATGGGTTGAGGAGTGTCCTAGTCACGTAGGACTTGCATGTAATCATGATGTCTCCTTCTTTTTCAAATAATGAATAAAAGTCAAGTCTTCTCATCAAAAAAAAAAAAAAAAAAAAAAAGTAACACACTTAGGAGTAGGACTAGGACTAGGAGTAAATGTGAAACTAAGAAAAAAAATAGTAAATATAAGTTTTTGCTTTTGAAGTAGGACTAGGAGTAAATGTGAAATTAAGAAAAAAAAAAAGTAAATATAAGTTTTTGCTTTTGAAGTGGATGACTTCTTAACCGTACACATAGACATAGTCACTCGGAATTGGAGATAATTGGAGATAGAAAGAAAAACTAAGAAAAAAATATAAGGGAGAAAGCGAGATAGAGAGAATGAGCGAAAAACAACTTCATTTCGTTGTCAACTGCAAAGTAAGCCAGAATCTTGAAAATAATATTCATATATTTTTTTTAATGAATGAGCAAAATTTTTGGAACTGACAAAGTACTTTAAAAAAAATTCCACAACAAAATCTAGGTAACCAATTGTTAAAAGTAGAAAAAAAAATATTGTTAGTTGTGGATCCTGATAAAAAGCAATTACAACTTGTCTCATATTATTGTAAAAATATTGTGAAATTAAAATTAAGGTGATCATATTTAAGTTTCAAGCTTATTTCAATTGGGTTCAAACAAAATTTAGGATTGGGGTGTTCAAATTTTTATTTTAAGAGGGTCAAAATGAAAAAATTTAAAAAATTTATATATAAAAATTTGTTTGGGCTAGGTTAGGGGGTTGATTTGAACCCCCTAGCCTTCATGTAACGCCGCCCATGTTGAGAGAGAATTAAATGTCGGAGCATAGTCAACCTAAATGTGGATTTACTAACTTCTTAATTAATATGATTTTAAATGAGAGATAAAAATAATATAGGTTTTGAAATAGTATTTGATATACAAAAATAATAGTTATGAATTTAACTATCTCATTTAAATATATGAAAAAAAATATTAAATCCACTATCAATTTTAATACCAAAATACTTAGAAAGAAAGTAGTCGCGACTCTAGTAATTTTTTTTTACAGAAGGGTCATTAAGAAACTTAAATTAAACGAAATTAATAAAAAGAAAACTTGAATGTAACGAGTTATTGATAAAAAAACGCAAATACATGAAATTTTACAATTTCTTCTACGAGTGTTCATATTTTGAAACCATTACATGATAGTTTATTTTCAGTTGTCATTATCTATTATCAATGTGGCTAGGTGTGACTATTTTATTTTGTTAATTTTTTATAGCATTTTTATTTTTATGCAATTTTCATTATCTATATGTCATTATTTTAATAATTTTTTTTTAAACAAAATGACAAAATGCAACCCACACTATATTATTTATTAACTTACACAACCACATTCATCCATACATAAATATTACATTAAGTGTCTACTTAATCAATCAAATACTTTAACATCACTAACTTTACTATTTATTTTGAATCACTAACAAAAACAATATACTAGATGTCTAATTATTGTTTGGTTTTGGGCAAGATGGGATCAGGGTGTGCAAAAATAATTTTAAGGATAAAATAAACTAAGAAAAAAAATATTATATATATGTGTGTGTATATATATATATATATATATAATTTTTTTTTTTTGAATTCAGAGGTTCATTTTAACCCCCTAAACAACAAGTGCCACCGCTCCTAGTTACAAAAGGAAAGGAAAAGAGAGAGAGAAGAAATAAATAAACTAGAGGATCAAGCGTGGCATTACAGGACAGTGGGTGAATTAATTAATTGTAGTTTGCAAATGCTTATATTTTTATATACCGTATAATTAATTCCAATTTATTTATGATTGTAAATTTTTTTTATCAATTTTGTTGTGACCCTATAGACTTATTCTTAAAAAAAAAAAAAAAAAATTGAACTTATATGTGTGAAGAGCCCAGTTCAAATTTGTTATTCATAATTTTTATATGCTTTGTTTGAGCATGAACTTGTGCTTTGGTTCAAAATTTTCAAATTTTTTGTGAGTGAAAAGCTCTTTGAATTTAAACAATCAGAGTGAAAATATAATCAAATCTACATAAGCTCAAACATTAAAAAATAAAAATAAAATAAGGTGCATACACTGTTAACTGCCTACAATTTTTTTTATATAAAATAAAATAAAATAAAATAATTTGGGTTGGGGCAGATCCAAGTTTGGTTATCCATGGGTAAAAAACCCAATAGGAATCAAAGACCGGCATTTATTGGGTTTTGGAGTTGGATATCCACCCAGTCTATTAACACCTGAAAATTTATAAATTAAATAAATAAAAAAGAAGAAGGCATTACAAGATTAAAGTCAACCTGCCACTGAAGAATTCAATCTTAGTCGAGATTTTGCCAGGTAGGCCGATTTTAATTTGTCTTTGGTCGTAACTCTTTTCCGAATCTGCTTAGTATTTCTGAATCAGCTTAGGATACTTTTCCCACGTACACTGTTATTAGGGTAAGTTTGGTTTTAAAAGCGTGTGGTATCTTTCTAAACCTTTAGAATACAATCTCTCAGACTTGACTCTCTCTACAAACCTGAACCTCCTGAGTCTCACAGAAATTTTTTCCAAGGAATGGATTCTAAGAGAAAAAAGTTCACAGTTGATGATGATGATGATGTAGTAGTTGATCGTATATCTGAGTTGCCAGAAGATGTTTTGCAACACATTCTGTCCTTCCTTCCTACCATACAAGTATTTCAATCTACTCTTTTGTCTACACGATGGAAACATGTGTGGACTACATTCCCCATTCTAAAATTCGATAAAACCTCCGTGTTGTGGAGTTCAGAAAAGAAGAATGATCCGGAAGTCAAGATAAAGAGACGTAACTTTTACAAGTTCTTGAATAAATGTTTACGATTACGAAGCCGCCAAAGTCAGAGACCACATATAAAGAATTTTACGTTAAAGGTTTGCTTGCAGAATCACAAATCCAAGTCTCGTGTTGACCGCTGGATAAGGTTTGTGGTTGAGAGTAATGTTGAAGAGCTGATCCTTTTCTTTGGGGGGTCTAGTATACGTTATCCCTTGCCTCATAGTGTTTTGGTTGCAAATTCTTTAACTGTGTTGACACTACATTCATGTAAGTTGGATTCAATTCGTAGTGATATAAACTTACCATCTTTGAAAAGATTGTCTTTATTAGGCGTTTATGCAGATAATCAAATTATTCAGAATCTGATTTTTGGGTGTCCTATGATAGAAGACATGGGAATTTCGTGTTGTCGTGGAATTAAGTGTTTAAAGATTTTTGGTCTCCCTAAAGTCATGAAAATTCTGGTACAAAACAATCACCTTGACAGGCTTGAATTGGAAGCATCAAATCTTCGTGATCTATGTATAATCGAGGGTCGGCTATCTGAGCTCAACTTGCTTCCTTTAAAAAATCTAAAAATGTTATTTCTAAATACACCAAATGCAACGGAAAAGTGGTTTGATGATAATCTTTCTGGATTTCCACTCCTTGAGAACTTAGAGCTAGCAATTCGATATAAGCTGGAAAGAATAAAGCTTTCAAGTCATCATCATCTTAAATAATTGGTATTGATGAATTGCCAAAATCTGGTTGAAGTAATGATTGATTCTTCTAAATTATGTAGACTCTCATACTCTGGTAATACTGCAATATCTTTTTCATTGAATGCTTCGGGTCCGTTAGATGCTGAGTACACAATGTGGACTTCCTATGGTCCTTGGGATGCTGAAAAGATTGAATTCCTCTCAAAGATGAGAAATTAAAAAGTATTCAAATTGAGTATTATTGCAATTCAGGTACTTCTGGTTTTATCTTTATTTCTTTCTTTGATTATCTTGTTCATTAATTTATTTCATTTCACTTTTTATCTTGGATTTGCATTTTCGTATATAACATCTAATCAGATTTTTTTGTTTAATTTCTTTGTAAAGAATGTGATTATACCAAAAGAGTTGAGAGAAACCTTACCATCATCATTATATAATGTCAAACATTTAAAGCTATCAATACCTCTGCCATTTACAAGATGCAAAGTCAAGGAACTACTAGATGGCTTGCTTTGAATTTCTCCTCTTCCAGACATGTTAGTAATGGAATTATGCAGACAGTCAGATCCTGGTTTTGATAAAATAGCCTTTGAGCTAATACACTTATCTATTTCTTAGAATCCTCAAACTTGCTCATTATCTTTTCATTAGTGGCTAATGAGTGTGCTAAATAGTGCTTTTGTTTTTCAAACAAACTTATTATCTTAGAAATTATTGTTGTTACATTTTATTTTTTCGTGTGGTGCTACTTGAGGTTGCTTTTAATGTGGTTGATATTTTTGTTATTACTTGTTAGTAATTTAGTAATAAGATTGGAAATTCCTTATCTTTTTACTTTTTAGTATCTGGTGCCCATTGTGTTTACTACGTGCCCTCTTTATTTATTTTTTTTTAAAGAAGCATCAATTACTTGAACATTTTGGTTTTTATTGGCTTTCCAATCTATTGTGTAAATCGAAATTATGCAACTATGTACTATGATCGGAGTAATAAATAACTATGTTAATAGTATTACATAAGAAGTTGATAAATTTGAATTATGTTTTAGCTGGACAAACAAATGACATTGGTAAGTATAATCTTTTAAACTATCTTCTTTTAATTTTAGATATATACATTATTAGATATATATTTGAGTTTTTTATAATTTATTTATATTGGACTTCTCATATTTTGCTTATCTTTGGCTATCTATCTATTTATATAAATAAATGATTGCTGATGTGAATTTTCTTGCTCTTTCTTTATTTACACCTTTCAAAATGAAAGGAGTCTTATATAGATCATAAATTCTATAGCAATCCATGTTTTTAGTGATCTGCTTTCTGGGTAGCATAGAATCAGATGCTATTGCTGCCATGTCATGGACAATTGCAATAAGGAAAAGGTTTCTGTACTGAATTTTCCATGATCCTAAAGCCAATCAAGAAAGCTTGTTTATCACCACCTATGCTGGTGAAAACTGGAAGGGACTAACCATTGGACTCCTAATATTTTAAATATTTTGGAGTCCACTAGATTGATGAGATCCTAATAGATTGATGAGATCCTCAACTGAATTTTTCACACATAGTTATAGGTTTATGTAGAAGGAAAGAATTGCTTAATCTAATAGAAATTTAATTTACAAAAAACTTTGGTGCTAGGATACTTGTCCATCTCAATTCTTAAAAGGGGAGAGGACTTACCAATGGAGTCGTCATAATCTTCTTCTTGTTCCATAGGAGTAAATCCCCTCTCTTAAGCAGCTTAGGGATGTCCTTAAGAGATTTTTTCCCTTGAAAAATCTCACATTGGAGGATTGTTCAGAAAGCAAGAAAGATGGATCTTGATAGCAAATACTAGAAATCTAAGTGCACCGTGAATGGAAAGTAATAATAGTTTTATGTTTCATATTGTAGAAAGTATGAAGTTCTTGGTGTTTTTTTTTTGGTCCACCAATTGTCATCTTCAGTGGAGAAAACACGTTAAAATGAGTTATTTAATAAACTTTATGCGTCTGGTTCTTTGTTTAGTCAAAGGATCGACTATATCAATAAGTTTTCTGCATTTTATAATTGCAAAGAAAAAAAATATAATAATTTGGTTTACAAACTTTATGCTCGTTTATATCTGAAGCAAAATATATGATTATAGGAATGGAAAATTTCTTTTGCTTTCTTTGGTCTTTGTTGAAAATTCTTACATTTTAATAATTACTAATTTATAGTTATTGTTATTTGATCATTGGTGGTTCCTTGTCAAGTGTGTACAAGTGTGTACATTAAGGTGTGTTCAACAATATTTATCCTGTTATAATATTAGTACATTAATTAATGAAAATAATCACATTTGATTTTGATTAGACACCTTTTTCTCTTTTGGATTTCAAGTAATAGCTTAGGGGTAGTGGCATCTTTTGTGGTGTATGATGTAGTTTGAACTCTACCACCCCCCTCCCCTGGTATCTCTATTGACTAAAAAACACTCTTGTTTTGGGTCTATATTAGACTCATTCAAAGCCATTGAAACCTTTATGGTGCATTTGGATGATATGATTTGAGTTATTAAAATCAAAATATCTCATTTGGACAATCTAAAAAAGGTCAAGGATTTAGATTTGACAAATCCACCAAAGATTTTAAAGTTGTAAAATTTTTGGATTTGAAATAACACCTAAGATCAATAGATTTGAAATCAAGGTATTTGAAATCTATTCATTTAAAATCCATATCCAAATTAAAATTCAAGTTTCCAAATGCAATCTTAAGTTTTGAGTCCTATTTTTTAGTTGGATGATAGGAACTAGGGAGGCTAAGTTGCATGCATACTGGAGTTTTTATATTGCTAAATACTCATCAAAAAACAAAATATTCTATGTAGCTAACGGGTTGCTTGTATTTTCAGTTCTCATATCGAAAACCTATTTATAAAGAGGAGAATCCTAGTTGTTGCAAGTTCCTACCTTTTCCATGTTGGCGGCATTGCTTGAAGACTGTCAAGATTGAAAGCCTTAATGGACATGCAGATGGAGAGATTTTGTACAAGTATTTTTCTGAATATGCAAAAACTTTGGAGAACTTCCAGTTTCATGTTGGTGGCATTCCTTGAAGAGTTTCCAAATTGTGACCTTGAGAGGATATGCATGCATATACAATGATCTCTCTTAACTACATTTTAGAGAAGTAGAACTCTTGGAAATAGCCTCTTAGATGAATTTTGTAAAACTGAATGATTTATAAGATTACTTTAGACATCTTAAATTATTTTTAAGGAACGGATTGTCTCGTGTTTGGCACTAAAGCTATTATGATAGAGTTAAATTATTTGACATTCTTAATGTAACAGAGTACTGCTTGCATGTGAGAATGAAGTATGCCCTTCTACCAAACAAGCATGAAAGAAAAAAAAAAAAAAAAAAAAAAATTCTTTACTTATACTTTTATCCCCCTTACGTTCTCATTCTCACATTTTTCCTTCCAGTGAAAGAGCACTCAAAGTCTCAAAATACAAGTGTGCTCCACATTCCAGAGACTTTTTCTGTAGAATACACAATTTGAAAGATGAACTGTGTAACCCAATGCAACATTCTTTCTAATTTGTTCCTCATTAATTACTAGCCAACAAAAGAATGAATTTCTTGAGATAGTTTGAGAGAACTAAATGATTTTCCACCATCCTACTGTTGGGAGCCTAGCTTTGATGTACTCCCATGTTTCTGCACTTGAATAGGTACCAGCCTTGTAAGGAATCCATTATGCTCTATTCGTTATGGGAATTTTCCGAAATAAGGATCTTAGATCAAGTATTGCTTGATCAATTTTTATAAATAGCTGGTCATTTTTAGATACTTAAAACTCCTGTAACAAGCTCTTTAAATCTACTGCTTTTTCTTTCATTCTTTATTTTGTTGTTTTCATCATCTGTGTTAGGTCATATTTTCTATGTAATTGGTCAATCTTTTGACAAAACGTATTTTACTTTAAATCGGGTAGATATAAGTTGGATTTAATATATCAAGAAATATGTTGTTCAAACATATCAAATGGTATCTTTGAAGACATGAAGATTGATCCAAGAAACAAGTGAAGAAAAACTGATTCATTAAGTCTCGATAGAAGCTCAACAGATATTGCTATCAATGATAAATGAAAAAGCTCAACACAAGCTCGATCTATCGAGATCTACGATTTTAGAATTTCTAGATTTGAAATTGTTAGGGGCATATTTATATAATTAGCTAATCCTTTGACAAAACGCATTTTACTTGTAATTGGGTAGATCTAGGATGTGTTTGGTACTTCAAGAAACAAGTGTTCAAGTTTAATATTGAAGTCATGCAAATCTGACCAAGAAATAAGTGAAGAATGTGTTGCTTATTAAATCTCGACAGAAGTCTCGACAAAATCCTTTCTATTAAGAATTACTGCTGAAGCTCGACAGAAGCTCAACATAAGTTGTATCTGTTGAGAATTACGAAATCAGGTTTTCCAAATCTGATTACATGCATATCCTTGAGTATTTGTGTAGGGTTTCTTTTCTCACAACCCTAGACATATATAATAATTATTTTAAGAGCTGTTACAAGGTGATGCAAGGTGATTATACACGCATATTGTGATCGGAGACAAAAATTGCTCTAGTTTATCATATTCTCTGTAGAAATCTTTTGGGATAATCGGTAATTTAACATGGTATTAGAGTAGGAGATCCTGAGTTCGATCCCTGGTTTTACTTTACCTCCCATTTAAAATGTTAAATTCCCCACTTGTTGGGCCCCCACTTATTAAGGGGAAGTTTAGGCCCACAAGTGAGGAGGAGTGTTAGATTTATGGTTAAGTGATTAAATTCACCATTTCCTAACAGCTTAAGCTTTTGGGACAATCGGTAATTTAACAGCTACTGCGTCTTTACGCTAAGGGTTTTGTGACCAAGGAGCTTTCTGATCTTCATTGTGGATGAATTGAAGAACTTTGCAGCCAACAATCTTCCTCAAGTTGGTGTGTTAGTCACGTACTGGGATCTGTGTATCATTGGTTAGTCACGTACTAGGATTCGTGCATTAAACGGAGAGATTGCCGTTACAATACAAGTCCAATTGGATATTAGGGTGAGGGTTCAACTATAAGTTGGTATTGGGTATTGGAATTCCTTTTACTTGTAACCACTTGTGATTGATAAATACTAACACTTGATATGTATGAACAACATATTTCTTGGTGCATTAAACCCAACTTAAATATACTCAGTTACAAGTAAAGTGCGTTTTATCAAAGAATTAGCCAATTACATATAAAATATGACCCTAACACTAAAATTTTTGTTTCCATAGATATTGCTATTGCTTGGCAGTTATTTATTTTAATTCACACGTAGACTCTGAGGGGATTTAGATTTTTTCCCATTAGAGCATTCCCATTGGGACTACCAAATGGAAAATGTTGGGATGATTTAGCATTAAAGCCCAAAAATCACCAACATCTGATCTTGCAAATGCTGAGTTTTGCCAAAAAATTTGCAATTATGCTATAGTGCGATTTTAAATGTAGAATCGCACTGTAACTCAATGGTAAAACAAAATACTAATATTTTATTCCTTTTCACTGTTTACTTTGTCAACTCCTCTCTCTCCTTCACCGGTCACTCTCATCTCCATTTTTTTTTCTTCTCTATTTTCCCTTGAATCAAGGGTTTGATGTGGTGGCAGATGTGGCAGATCAGGGCGGTGCCGAGGTGGCCGGAAGGGAGTTTGGCAGAAACTCTTTCTTCTCTCTCTTGTTCTATGGGATTTTTTAATGGGGTTTTGGGGTTTGTTATGGCTGTGTGGGTCGTGTGTGGGTCAGATGGTGGGTTTGGATGCCGTGGGTCATGTGGTGGGTTTGGAGGCGTGAAGCAGGTGGTGGGTTTGGATGCAGTAGGTCAGGTGGTGGCTATGTGGGTCAAGTGGTGATGGATTTGGTTGTGGGTTTCTCTATATTTGCTGTTCGTGGTGGTAGAGAGTTTCCGTGGTGGTGGTGGGTAGAGGGCAGTGGGCATGGTGGTGGCTAATGTGGGTTTGTTTGATTATTTTTTAATGGGTTTGTAGCTGGGTTTGTGGGTGTTATTTGGTTGGTTTGTGCCAGGATATTTGGTGTGTTTTTGGTCATGGTGGTTGCTGTGAGGTGTGGGTTTGGTGTCATGGTGGTTGTTGTGTGGTGGTGACTGGGTTTTTTGATAATCTTTTTTAATGGGTTGTGGCTAGGTTTGTGGTTGGTTTTTGGTTGGTTTGCGGATTGGTATTTGCTGGGATTGTGGTGGGTTTGGGGTCACGGTGGTTGGTGTGTGGAGGTGGTGTGGATGAGAGGATGGTTGTTGTGTGGAGGTGTGGCTGATAGAGTGATTGAGAGATAGAAATTAGAAATAAATGGTAGATAATTTTATATTATTTTATTGTATAATTTATATTATTTTAATGTGTAGTATTGTAAAATAAAAGTTGGGATGTTGGGAGTATTGTAAAATTGTATGATATAATTGATAAAGTAGATTTTTGAGATGGTAAAATAGGATAGGATAGGATTTTGGGATGGGGATGCCCTTAGATGGGTTAGTTGGGAATGGGCTAATGAATCATATAAGAGTAATTTGGCTAAATTTTAGTGTGTTAAGTTCAGGTTTGGGTTGTGTTTTGTGTGCTTTTAGTGGCTCATGAGTTTTGTTAAAAAAACAAAATCACAATTCAATAGGAGTAGGAGGGCAAAATAGTCAGCGAGTTTAGTTTCTAGGGCAAATCCGTCAATCCATTTACTTGGCCTCCAAGTTAACTCAGTCTATAAATTAGCTTAGGCTTTCCCTAAAAAACATCTCTACAAATTAGCTAATTAGCTATCTACTCTACAAATTATTTTGAAAAAATATCTCTCGACCATGTCAACCTACTCTCTCAAGGTCGAAGTTGTTACCCAAGGGGTTAAACTTGTGCAGCCCAAAGGTGGTGTGGAGAGCAGAGAATTTTTCTACAAATTTGAGGTACATATTTTATTCTTAAATTTTTTTTTTTTGAGTTTTGTTTTTTACAATTTTTCTTTGTGAGTAATACATATATATGTACATGTGACTTCACTTTAATTTGTGTCTCTTTCTCAAAACAAGGTGCAATGTAGCTTTTGTAGAAGAAATCAAGTGACTTCTGTTTGCTTCGGTGGAGAAATGAAAGGCTTTAAGAAATTTAAGGTTCAACAAATCATTTTATATATATATATATAAATATTTTAAATGTGCAAGTATATTTGTTAGTTAAGACTTAAGACTAGTGTTCACTGTTCTTTATTGTCTTTAGTGTGTAGGATGTCACACAAAGTGCAGTGTTGAGCTAATTCCGGGATATGGACGTGCAATTAGTGGAGTTGAAGGTTGTCGTGGGCAGCTGGCCGTACCGTTGGTGAATTTACACTCAAGGGTGGTGTAGAGAGTGATCTTTTTACTACAAATTGGAGGTAGATCTTTTATTCATAATTTTTTCTTTTTGGGTTTTATTTTACAATTTTTCTTTGTGACTAATACGTTGAGGAAATTTAAGTTATATTAATCACTTTTTATATTTTAATCATGCAAATATCTTTGTTATTTAAGACTTAAAATTGTAGAAGAAATCAAGAGATTTGTGTTTGCTTGGAATGAGAAATGAAAGGGTTGAGGAAATTTAAGGTATAACAATCGCTTTTTATATTTTAATTGTGCAAATATATTTGTTAGTTAAGAATTAAAATTTTCAAATCCTTAACTACGTTTAGATCACTACAATAAAAAATGTTTATTGCAATGAAAAAATTGTTGCAATAACATTATAGTTATTGCAATAATTGATATTGAGTGTTGCAATAAAATTTAAGGTAATAGGTTTGTGCAACAAAAAATTTTGTTGTAATAAACTCAAAATATTTTAATGACAACTTTGATATATAGTATATACACACACACGGTTTTAAAAACTGAACCGGTTGGCCGATTTGACTGGTTCAACCAAGAATCGAATACTAATCTAATCCAATTTTTATCAAAAATCGAAAATTAGAGAAAAAGCAACTTTAACTGGAAATCGCCGATCAGACTGTGAAAACCATGAACCGAGATGGTTAAATTGGTTTTCAACCATTTCAACTTTAACATAGCAGCCTATATAAAAGAAAAACATGAGAAACCAATGTGTTTGGTTCTGACTTTGCTTTTCTCATCTTGTCTTAAAATGAAGGAAGGAAATGAGGATCATGAATCTTATTTTGAATGCACTCCTATATTATACTCTGTATCAATAACAATAAATCTTGTTTTCCAAGAAAAAAATAACAATAAAACATATTAACGGTTGAAAACAAAATTGTCATTAGATATTTTATTTTATGATGCTCTAAAATCTAAACATCTTTACTCAATCTCATGTACTCCTTTTATCATGTATGTCACGAGTAAAATTTGTATAGGTTTACATATATATTTTAGAGAAAGAATAAGGTTAGGATCATTGTATGATTTCTAATTTTAATTAAAATGTTGGGTTTCATTTAAGCCAATTATTCAATAAATAATTATAATTTACACAATTTAACTTGTCTCAAAGTTCAAAATAAATCAAACTATCAATTTAAAATTCATACATTTTTTAAACTATTAATAGCACAAGTTTGGTTAGGTTAATTGGGTTGAAAATTTTTCCAATACAAACCCAACCCAACCCAAGGTTCTTAAAAACTAAAATTACAACCCAAGCCAAGCCAACCCATTAACCAATTAAAAACACAACAAAGGAATTGTGTTGAGTTGGGTCGGTTTCATTAGGATCAAAATCGGTCAAAAATCAAGAATCGGAACCAAAAACTAGTTCAACCAATTCTTTGCTCGTACCGATTTTTAAAACCATGTTTACAACTCATTGCAAAACTAGCTGTGACAAAAGTTTTGGACATTTTTCAATTACGATTTTAGTAACATATGCCCTTTAAAGCATATATTAATAAACCATTTAAGAATGTTTTTTTTATAAAAAGTGACTAACTTTTTATTTGACAACTTTTTCAATTTTTTATAAAAAATTTCTAAAATGGTTGATACATTAACTGGACATGATACCATATAGTATCTATCTTGAGTGCGATGCATAATATAATTTCTTCAGTGAAAAAAGAAAAAAAAAAAAAAAAAAAAAAAAAAACTCAAATGACTGTTTCATAGTACTATATTGCTTGCTGCAACTCCGGTCTCCAACTACCAAAGCAAACTAGGGTTGGTCAAGCTCAAAAGAAAAGTTTCTCTTTTTGGAACAGTTATAGCCAGGCTTGATTCATCGTTGGCCTTGTATCTGCCGTAGGCTCTAGCTAGTTCACTTCCTTGAGAGACTAACTGGACTAACTGAACGGTCAATATTTTTAAGACGTAAATATGTCAAATTTAATATGAGACAATGTAAACTTAAAAAATCAGAATGCAAGGGAAAATATTTGAAATTGGTTGATATAATAATAAATGAGTCATGTTAATAGGAATCTTAAAGACAACTGTTAATAAACTATAATAGGAAAATTTTGACATCACTTTCATGAAAAATATAAAAAATTATCAACAAAATTAATTACTTTATTATTTTCTTATAAAATGTTTCTAAAAATATTTCTCAAACTAATGCTTTTAGACCATTTGATAATATTTTCCATAATAAATTAATGCAATTGCAAGTGTTTGATACGATAGGATGTTACCTTTAGCTTAAGTACAACATATAATATAGTTCACAGTCACTATCACGAAGAGCTATTAATAGTTTAATACTACACCAGCATTTTAAGTCTGAGCTCTGATTTCACCATCCTTGGTGGCTGAAGATTTTGAAGCAGTGCTTGTGAGCTTTCTAAGACTTTTCTGAACCCTTTGGAAGAGTTTTGTTGTTTGGACACGAGATAAACGAAACCCAATTGCATCTAGGTACCAACCACTTCTTCCATTGAAGCCCACAATTAAGCCTCCATCCATTGAGAAAGTAAATGGGGTTCCTTCTTCGATTCCAAATGGCCCAAAGGTCCTTTTATTGCTCCTGAATGTGAGTGATCGAATAACTGGGCTGCCACCATGCACTACAGGACAATAGTGGCCACTCACAGTGACTAGGAACTCCTCTGGGTATTGCAGCTTAATCTGGAATACATTAAAAAAAAAATATAGTATTGTTTTTGAAATAGGAAAATATGGTTCCTTACTTTCTTTTCTATTATTTGTTTGGTGGTTGAAGGACAAAATATAAATGGTCGTAGAATCATATATTACAAATGTTGAAAAATATACGTAGGTTGTAATATTAGAAATTGAAAGTGATTAAGAATCCAATTGTTGAAGTGAGGGAAATCAAATTTGCATAATTCGTTTGAGCAAAGATTCGATTTTTTCCCAAGCTAAATAATCGTTCAAGCGAAAGAGAAGTGAGAGTTAGGCGAAAATCTCAATTTAAAATTTGGACTATTCATTGATAAATAAATATTTTAGATTTTTCCATGTTATTGACATTTAAACAAATTATTGATCATATGACAAAATTTATACCACTCATCTATCAATAAATTATCAAAATTAAAAATTAAAAAAAAAATCTATGGAAGAATTACTCAGAAACTTTGAAGAATATAATCCATTAGTTGAATACTTGAATCGGGCTCATTTATAGATCAATAGCTAATTTCCAATTAAAAAAAAAATCCATCATCATGGGATCTAAGAAAAATTTCTAATTTTAGGGGAAAAACTAAAATAGGGAAATGAATTTAAGTGCGGGCAGAATAGAAAACTAAAAATTGAGCTAACCTCAGCCGTTCGATTGCCTCCAAGACCTCCATGCTTTTCTGCTGGGATTGATTTGCCATTCTTATCATACACTACACGAATTGAGTCAATGCAACGGTCATAAACAATTGTGATTTCTCTTACCCCATGATAGGTCCCATCATCCCAATTGGTCCCACCAATTCCACCCCACGGTCCCAGCAATATTATACTTTCCTTTTTTCCATTTGAACGATCTATCCCACCTTCCTATATTCAAAAACATGAAATTCATATTATACAACATTTGATCCACACACGTCCAAATATTTAATGTTTGAAGGATATAAACATAAAGGAAAAATTGGACTAGGATCATGTAGTTTTAATTTTAGATATCATATTCATCTATTATGAAACAGATGGAGTAGTATCAAAATTTAAACAAATACTTGTTTCAAAATGAAGGGGTAAAATTTTAAGAATTCCATAATAGAGTAATCCTTAAAAAATCTATAAGATCTTGTATAGAAAAAATCAATACTTGGCTCATCTTTTATTTGAAATATCTGTATCTTGCATTTTCTTCTAGTAGTATGGGAAGTAAACTTATTTAGGTATTTTTATTTTCATGGAATTTGACTTTTATTGTAATAAAATATGGGGTTTGAGCAAAATTTAGGATAAAAAAGAACTAATTTTACATATGACAAGGATGTAATTGATTTAGATGGGATTGAAAAAAAGAAAAGAAAAAAAGATTGAGGTTATCAATTAAGCATTCTTTTAGAAAGGGGTTCAAATTCTTGTAAAATAATATAAAAGAAAAAACAAAGCAATGAGTAAATGGTCAAAGAAAAGAAATTATCCTGGCTGCTGTGGCTGAAAGGGTCACCAGATAACATTGGGTTCAATCTTACCTTCAAACAACCCATAAATGAGAAAAAAGAAAGGGAAAAAAATGAAGAGTTTTTGAGTCACTGAAACTTATGTGAGTCAAAATTCATTAAAAGAGGAAAATATAACAGGAAAAAAAAAAAAAAAAAAAACCCGGATGTTAATGAAAGTATCGGATTCAAAAATCATAGAAAAATGGATTTCTTACCATATAATGTAAGTTGATATGGCTGGAAAGAGGAGATACTGAGTATAGAGGGTAATAGAAGCATAGTGCTATGAGAGAATGGTTGTGGTTTGTGGTGGAATGAGATGCTAAATATAGAGAATAAACTGTACATCCCTTGCAGTATCTGATTCCATTCCAGCACTATCTAAAGACTAGCAATTATGCTTTTGCTTTACGCAGATAACCATATTGGTTCCAACTTCCAACTTCCAAGTTGACAGGGCCAAAAAATCCATACCTTCTTGAGGATTGAACTTATATAAGGGCAGACAAAAGCCCCAATTAGATTACTCAAACCATACAATTGGAGCCGTTATAAAGATACTGCCGGTTAGCACACAACTGGCTTAGAGACGGGAAAAGGAAAGGAGATAAAATCATAAAATCATAAAATCATAGAATATCATTCTTATTCACAGTGAGTAACATTCATTTTATGATATAGGAGATAAAATACCCTTCTACTTCAAAGCTGAAATAACATTTCATTATGTAATATGATTGTGGGTGTTGTTGCCAGTCATGGTTCCATATTATTGCAGATAGCAGAAAACTACTTAATGCAATCATGTATGCATATACAATGCATGGCAATTAGATGCCTTATGCTCAAATGCATGTGCTTGTGTCAAACAGTTTTGGCAATGGCAAGAACATATTCCTGCTACTGAAAACCAATCATAATAAGATTCAAAGCATAATCCATTAACATCTTACTAATGTGTTCCAACGTTTTAACCAAAAAAAAACAAAAACAAAAACAGAGTCTAAATGTTAAAGTCTGATTTCGGATGATTTTTCTCTTTTATAGGTAAGAAGACTTGTACACCTATATAGGATTGAACCAACGAAATCACCCTCTGTTTCTCAATTACATTGGAAAGAACGGCCACTTGATTAACATTAAATGGGCTTTGGTTTCCTACCACGTTCATCAGATTACCAAGATAACCGATAACTAGTTGTCTGGTACTGCAAAGTCGGAGATGACTTCAACCAAGCAATCCAGTCAGATGTACTTTTACCATAAGCTGCTTCAAAGTTCTCAATCTTGATGCCCTTCAAAGAGTGCCGCCAACATTTATTTTGAGTGTTGTATGGGCAGCAGTTTGGGTTCTCTCCTCTGTGCATCATCTTTTCATATACCAACTATACATCATATAAGAAAAAGAAAAAAAGGAATACAGTTACAATACATCTCCAGGAGGCACAAATCATAAGTTTATTCTTCCCTAGTACACCTTAAAACTACGAGAAAGGTCATAACATGATTTATAGAGGAGAAAAAACACCACACAGACAGCACATGTGCACAACCCAGTACCCACACACATTTACATACAAAGGGAATCTACACATAAAGCATTTTGGACATTATTTGTGAGATCCTATCATACCTTGGGGAATTCACTGCTGGAGGATGATACTATCGAAAGAATCTCTGGGTGACATGTCCTCAACAAATTATCTAATAAATCTTCAAAGCATGTTAATGGTTTGATTATTTCAAGCTTGAGATCAGATTGAGGGGGAAGTAAGACTTCTTCCAATTCTTCATGTATAATGACATTCTAAATCAACACAGCAAGTAGATATTTTGTCAGATGTAGAAAGTTGATTAAGGTTCAAAAATTTTCAGAAAGTCGAAAAGCAATTACCTTTTTGGAGCGGACAATCAATTTTAAGCCACTGGAGTGTTTTAACTTCTCAAGAAGTTCTCTCAATCTAAAAAACCAGAGAGAATCTGCATCTCCAAGGTGGAATTCATGGCTATCTATATGTACTGGTTCAAAAGAAAATTTGGCCGCCTTCAAAGATAAAGGATTTGAAAATGAGAAAGGCATCTTATCACCTTTATACTCAAATGAAAAAAGATTTGGAGCATCTATGTCAGCTTCCATTAGATTTTTGCATCCTCTCAAGATAAGTTTTTTTAGCTGTGTACTTGAAATCGTTAAATTCTTCAAGTTGTTACATTTGCTTAGGTCCAATATCTCAAGGAAAGGAAATCTAGCAAACTGATCTTCAAACATTTCATCTGTCATGTTGGCATCCTCCAATGTTAATCTTTTTAAAAATACACAAGCAACCAAGTCAATTTTGCACGGTAAGGATTTCTTCCCACAATACCAAAATGTTTGAAGATTTGGGGCATTGACTTTGATCTCTTTCGGTCCATGGCAATGGTGTACCTCAACCCTATCAAGTTTGAGAAGACTTAAAACCTGCAGATTCTGCAACCCTGTGCAGTGTATGAATCTCAAATCCTCAATTAAAGGGCAGCTGGAGATCAGATTGTCAACTATCTGTTGATCGACATGGACTTTGTGGAGATACAATTTTTGCAGTTGTGGAAGCTTTATATTGCTGCGAAATTTCAACTTACACCCATGTAACCTTAATCCAGTGATTGTATTTGAAGCAAAAATAGTCTGGGGCAAATAATATCTACTTTTCTTGACAACAACATGCAGATCTAGCTCTTTCATGCTGTTTTCAATTGCAATATTGATCCAATGGTCCATGTGAGGGGCCAGTTCTAAATCATATGAGGTAATATGTAGCACTAATTTCTGTATGCTTAATTTTCGCTTGAGGTGGTTATTCAGAGAGTTGGCAACAAAGTCTTTAAATGTCTTAGTCTTGTTCCTCATTTCCAGACATCCCTCTTGTTCTTGAATCTTTTGTTGGTCAAATTTCAAAATGGAGAATGAAGTCCATATCTGCCTCCACTTTCTTGACAAAATACTGGTTCGAGCTGCATCTTTTGTATCACGAAGGAGAGAAAGGATGTGATGGATGATGTGTTCAGGCAATTGGGAGATTATATCCCTGAACTCAACTCTATGGTCCAACTCACTTAAATCTTCTCCACTTAGTTTCTTTCTTTGCCCAACAGTCTCGTCAACGGTGTTTAAATCTTCTCCACTTAGCTTCTTTCTGTCCCTAGTAGACAATTTGTTCCTTGAACTTTTGTGATGGACACCTTTCATCCTACTTTCTTATCCAATTCTAGCTCCTGTTTGCAGTAGTATTATATTACATTAGGCTAAATTTTCCCTTGTGATAATATTATTCATGAAAGGAGAAAAGTATATTACAAAATGGCTGAAATAATCAAAATCAAAATCAAACACCCTCAGCAGGCAGGGGTTGGCAAACAGAAAAACAAAACAGTTAGGAAAGATGTTTGAAATCTGCACAAAGCAAAGGCATGAAAAAAAGGATTATTCCCATTCAAATAAGATCCTTAGAGAAATTTTCAGCACACAACACTCATTACGTCTGATGGCAGTTTTAATTGGAATCCAAGATTTCTAAGAATGGTGCAAGATTGGGAATTAGCGTCCTTAGGTTTTCTTTATCCTTTTAGATAGTATACTTTACCAAGGGTCGTCAAGAGGGTAGGATTTAATGATTCTCCTGCCAGAAGCCATGGCTTTAAGGTTAAGAGCAATTATAAGGAATTAAATTCAGAGGGTGGCAGCTCTTTCCTAGGAGAAGTTTATGGAAAGTCAAAACTTCTCAAGAGTGGGGATTTCCACTTGTATAACAGCATTGGGAAAATTCCGTATAATAGATAACTAGAAAATGCGTCAAATAATCACTGCTGATTGTTTCTATTTGTGTAAATTAAATTGGGAGACAGTGGATCATCAATTTCTTCATTTTGACATTGCTAGAAAAATGTAATCTTGAATTTTCTTGTTTGGTGTTAAATGGGTCATGTTGCTTTATTGCATTGTTGCAAAGGACACTTATCAGGTAGGCATTGTAGTGGTAAAAATTGGAAGGTAAGTTCCTTTCTGTTTACTGAGTTAAATGGGTCATGACTCATACCAAGGATGGTAGTTGATTTATTTCATTCCTAGAAAGGAACATTGGTAGATATTGTAGTGGGGAATTTGGAAGGTAGTTTTGTTTTGCTATATGGTGCCTTTGGAGAGAAAGGAATGCAGCATTCCTGAGATTGTAAATCATCAGTAATGAGGCCAAAGTTTTTGTTCTTGTGATCTCTTCAATGATTAGATATTAGCTACTGCATTTTCTTTTCCAAATTTGTTGGAGTTATTTGATCTGTTGAATTTTAGATGCTAGATTTCATATTGGGTGTTTCCCTTGCATACATCTTGTGTAGTAGAGTTGTGCCCCTTATTGTGCTTTTTATTAAACTTTATTACCTTTTAAAAAAAAAAAAAAAATCAAAGCTTTCCATGGCATCTTCAAACAACAGAAGTTAAAAGTGAGAAGAATATCCCCACTATGTGAAAATGAAAGAATACATATAAAATGTTACAACATAACTTTCTAATGAACAAGCACAAGTATGGAGGTTTCATGAATGTTAAAGCAAGTAACAATACTTCCATATAGTCAACCTCTAAAGAAAGCGACTAAACTAACATGAGAGGAAAGTCACAATTCAAATATTCAATTTATCACAATCTTCATAATAACTTGGTTGGCCAATTTCACAATTCAAATGCTAATTGGATTTGCACCTTAGGATGTTTATAAGGATGAACACAGAATGCTTATATAATCTACTTCAATATATCACAAGATAAATAACTATATATAAGCCACTTCCAGGAGAGAAACAAATTTATGTCACTTTAGTTACTAACTGTAATTAATAATAAATTTCCAAGTTTTGGGAATATGGAATCGCTAAACCAAAGATTTGAAAGCCATATGAAGTGAATTTCAATATATTGATTATATTCTACTTCTAGATGCTTCTTGCCATTATTTAGACTAGACATGACCGTTCATCAATACTAAATGCACTTGAAAAGATACGCAACTTGCTCCCTATATCACTATTTTCCATGAAATGTTAAGAATATGCATGGTCCTCAAACCAATGTTTCTAGATAAATATACAATGAAATGAAAGAATGGGGGTGAAAGACAGGTAGTGGGACTACTTCTCCCAGAATTATTAAAATCGTGAACTTCATCTGGTATTCTTCAAAAAAAGCAAGAATGTTAATGAGAATATCAGAAAACTTTGGAATTAAATCCTCAGAGAGCAATAGTTGAAATTAGTATTAAAACTATGAGTTCCTTAGGAGATTTATAATAAAAATAAACAATTGTAGATCTCAAATACCCTTAGATAATAAATCCAATATAGGTTAAAAAACACAATAAACCAGAAATTCCAAAAACAAAAAATAAAGATTAATATGATAGGGGTAATACTTTTCTTATGGGTTTACACCAAAATTTGAATACTAATGCAATTACATTTCCTAGCATCTACTGTTAGCTGCATGATACAGGCTCAGCTATATATATATATATTGTAGCATGAACTATATATGTGTGCATGCGCATGTGCATGTGCACGTGCACGCATGTCCATGTGTGTGTGTGTATAGCCTTTTCCTGTAAATGGTAAACCTTAACATTAGGAAGTCCTAATGCAAACTAAAGGCAAGGAAAAAAACTAACGACCTTAGAAATCATCATAAGCTGATATAGAAAGTCAAATAACAAAAAATTAGAAAGCAAATACTACACTATAAGGCAAAAAAGGAGTACATGGTTGGGGAAGACTAGAGTTTATTCTTGGTTGAACCTTTTGGCATACTGTATGTAATATTTGTATTCCTTAAAAGAAAACTATTTGGAAAAAATACTTTGCTAGTCACTGAATTAGTAACATGCATCACTTTGATGATATTTATTTTCTCCTAGAAAGTACAAAATGGGCATGCTAAAAAGCATTATAAAATTATAAAATGGTTTTTTACAGTTCAGAATTTAGAAAAATCAACAACTACAGAGTGAACTTTTTGAATCCCTATTGGCATTCTGTAGGTGTATTCCTTTATAAAAGAAAGAAAAAGAAATCATAGATGGAAATAATATTGATAAAGCTTCAGTCCTAAAAGGTATAGAATGGCCATGCTAAAAAACATTATTACAAAATGGTTTTACAAATTAGAATTTAGAAAACTTACCCATTAGTTTTAGTCTTACTTGCCCATAAACCATAGATTGTTGAAACAAATTATTACAGAAGTATCATTAAGAATATAGAGGTTTAATATTCAGTGTCAGAATATTCAACCATAAAAATAGGGAAATTCTTCAAACATAACCCATTTTGGAAATTCTATTGAAATCACTTTCTCTAATTTCAAATAAAAATAAAAATGCTGATATGGAACAAGATGTTCTTCTATAAAACCCACTGAATCCCTAAAAAATAAAAATATAATTCAATAGCAGAAGAATAAAAGGCAAAAAAAATATTGAAATCCCCATAAACTCAACAAATGTATTATTTACTACTGTCCTTTCAATTACTTCAAAGAATTATATGTTTTCAGGGTCTCCGGAAAACAGATATCCTCTACTCATATAAGCAATTAATATGTTTAGATCAACCAAAGCTCCATCATTTTTTTTTTTTAAAGAATCTCAAAAGTCATAATTTTTCCAAGGAAATAACTGACTGATACGTTTCATGACAATTTTACTCACGTGAATCCATCAAAACAAAACTCCGATGAGAAGAAATCGCAATAAACTCAATTGGGTAGGCGTTATTTTTCTCAATTGGGTCCCAAACAATTGAGGGAAAAAAAAAAAAAACCTTTCCTTAGTTTTCCTACAATTTATTGGTAAGCAAACAAAGCAAAGCATCATCATCAACAATCAAAAGAAATGACAACCTTTTTCAGAATTATACAAACACATATACATATGAGCAAGAATACGATGGAAAAAGAAGTTACTTACCTCGTACGCCTAGAAAAGCACTGCTTCTGCATCAGACAGACTGAGAGTTATTTTTTATAGAAATGACTAATGAGAGAGGGCATTTTATAAGTAATTGGGCTATGATAGAAGATGAGTTATTAGGCCCTTTATTTTCAAGTACGTGGGCTATTTGAGATGGGCCTAGTTGGGTTGTCATGCAAAGGAATCTTGCATGTTCGTTTTTATTTCCAATTGAAAAATAAGAGTCCATTTGATATAGTTTAAATACATGTTTTCAATTTTTAAACAACATTACACGTATTTTTACACAATTTTTCACTTACACGTATTTTTAAAAAATACAAACAATGTTACTAGAACAACTTTACCAAACGGCCTCTAAATTTTCTAAAGTTTTTAACTTTTTTTGAGAAGGTAGAGTTCTTAACTTAATTTTTGGTTTTGTACATGGGCAGTGAGAAGTTTCGTAGAACATGGGGTATTTTTATAGAAAATGGGTAGGGTTTTTTGTTTTTAATTTTTGTCAATTTATGATTTCAACAATTTTTTATTTATTTATTTTTTTTTTTGAGAGAGAGTTTCAACCTATGGCGTTCGCTCGACCAAGACATCAATCAGTTTTTGGTGTACAAGGGGATTAAATTAAATTAGGGGCATTTTTGGAAGTCAAAAATACTATAACTAACTTTCTGATTCTTCTTAATATATAAAGATAAATGTTAAATGTGTTTTTTTTTTAATGAATGTTAAAATAGTGTTAAAGTATAATTAATAGTATTGATTTAAATATCGATGACATCATAAAATCTAAATCCCTCATTTAAAAAATAAAAAAACTGTTACTATTTTAAGAAATCTATAGTGGAGTTACGTTTGGAAGCAGTATATGACTGCATTGTCCTTCTTACTAGGCATAAATTTGAGGCCCATTTAAAGGATTTTCATTGTTTCGCACATATGAACATTACTGATTGATTTTTGAAATTATTTGGGATAGATCTCTTCAGGGATCTTCCAGGGGCGGCTTGATGCATTTTAGGGCCTAAGGCAAAAATTAATTATCTTGTATTAGATGCAAAATTACTACTAATTAATATGAACTACATAGAATTTTTTTCTTTTTTTGGAAATTTTATAGACAGAAAAAGTTTGACAAAATTTTTCATACTTGTTGATGTGGTAGATTGATAGTGGTAAGTAAAAAAACGGTGTTAGTGGTAGACTTAGATGAAAACTAGTAAAAGTTTGATAACTCAACTCTTATTATTATTCTTTTTTTTAGAAGTGCAACATTTACAATATTTTTTACAACAAATCCTAGGTTTTAAGTTGTTTTTTGTTTTCTATTTGAAAATATCACTATAATAATTTTTTTGCCATCAATAACAACCTACTACTTAACATTAGTTGTAAAAGTGTTGTGAAAAATATTATGGACGTTGCATTTTTCTCTCTTTTTTATTTGTTTTTCATCTGGTAAAAAAATATTATTTTATTTATTGATTTTAAATAACCCTATTGGTTAAAATTTGGGGGCTTTTTTTTACTTGAGGCCTTAGGCGACCGCATTTCTTGCTCTAGCATTCAGCCGGCTTTGGGATCTTCCGTTGAGACCCAAAGAGCGACCAATAAACTTGTAGAGAACACTGAGGAAATTTCATAATAGCAATAATGGGATATATATTCCACATTTGTTAGGGAAACAAGATTTGGGGCGTAAAGAATATGAAGAAAAATTATTGATGCAAGTAAGAAAAGCAAGAATCTGTTCAGTCATTTCATTTGGTAAATTCTTTTCTGATAGAACAAGAGACCTTGGGCCAAAACTAGTTGACTGTGTTACAAGAAAAATTCAGAATTCTTGTATGTTTTGCTGTGCATAAAAAATAGCTTAGTGGGCAATTATGATAGAAAATTGGGAAAAGGAAAAGGGTGCAATGTAGTAAAATTTCATTCGGTGTTTTTTTTGATAGATAAAATGCCCCAATATTTTGAAGAGTGGTTAAGTTTGATGTCCATCGCTTCAGTTTGCAAAAGGAAATTGGACTTCATGATTCCGAGACTTTAATCTAGTACCTTCAGTGTGACGCAATCTGTCAGGCTTCCTTTGATCATGTAACTGAAGACATTACACAGCACAAGTCAATATGCTAGTTTTTTATTCCAAACATGATTTATTATAATTAAATCATTGGTGTATAAATAATAAAAATTGTGTTAATAGTGATCTCAAGTAAAAGTAACATTACTTTAATCGTAACAAGTCATATTAATATTTACTAAAAATATTGTGTTCTTAACACTAGTTGAAAGACCACTGCACACAATTGGTGTAATGGACACTCTATAAGTATAAGTGTTTGTGAGGCGTTAGGGGTAAAAGTCGGTGTTCAAGTCTAAAGGAGTGAGCTTCACGCATATATATACTTAAATTATGTTAGAGTAGAAGTTCTATCTTTTATATATATATATATAAATATATATATATATATATAAATACTAGTTAAAAGAAAAAGTCAAGATAGTAAAGCAAAGACTAGAAGCTAAAAAAAAATTAATAAATAAATTTCTTAAATATTAATTTATGAAAATTATTTATTTTTATTATGTGAAAATATGTGAAAAAAAAATCCCGCCTTTTTATTTTATCAAACTGGTTGACCCCACATGTTTGGTATCTATTCCTAAATTAACGGATTATTATTATTATTATTATAGATAGAATTTTTACTCTAGCCTAATTTAAGTGTATATGTGTATGTGCTTTTTAAGAATGACAAAAAAATTGTCTTTGGTCCTATTAAAGAAGGCAGTAAACCCAATGTTTCTAAAGTGGAGGGAAAGCCATCACTTCTCATAGTCAACAATGAGGATGAGTTTGATAGGAAGTGTAAGGAGTTGAAACAAGTAAATGCAGTAGTGGTGAGGGATGGGCTGAAGAAGGTTGTTGAGATACCTGAAGCAATTCAACCATTGATCTAGGAGTTTAAGAAGCTTTTTCCAGAGAAGCTACCTGCAGGTTTACCACTAATGCGCGACATCCAGCATTGCATTGATTTAACTCATGGAGTTAGTCTACCAGATTTGCCACATTACAGGATGAATCCTTAGGAGGGTTAGATTCTACAAGGGCAGGTGGATGAGCTTCTGAGCAAGGAGCAAATTAGGGAGAGTATGAGACCAAATGCAGTATCGGCATTATTAACATCGAAGAAGGATGGGAGCTGGCATATGTGTCTGGATAGTTGAGCCATCAACAAGATTATAGTTAGGTATCGATTTCCTATTCCCCGACTAGATGACATGTTTGATATGCTAAGTGGGTCCAAGTGTTATACCAAGCTGGATCTCAAGAGTGGGTATCACCAAATTCGGATCCGACTTGGTGATGAGTGGAAGACAGCTTTTAAGACATAGGAGGGATTGTATGAGTGGATGGTGATTCCTTTCAGACTGTCCAATGCTCCCAGCACTTTCATGAGGCTTATGAATCAAGTATTGATACCATTTATTGGGAAGTTTGTGGTAGTTTATTTTGACGATATCCTGATTTACAGTAAGATAGAAGCAGCCCATTATAATCATGTGCGAGAAGTATTGACAATGTTGTAGGCCAATGAGTTGTATATCAACTTGAAGAAGTGCAGCTTCTTGACTGATAAGTTGCTGTTCTTAAGGTATGTAGTTAGTGTGGATGAGATTCATGTTGATGAGGACAAGGTCCGTGCAGTCAGAGAATGGCTAACCCCAAAGACAGTGAGTGATGTACAAAGCGTCCATGGGCTAGCAACCTTCTATTGAAGGTTTATTTAAGATTTCAGTAGCGTAGTAGCCCCTATCACTGAGTGTCTAAAGAAGGGGAGGTTCTCATGGGGAAGGGAGGCAGAATAGAGCTTTGCCTTGATCAAGGAGAATTTGAGCACCGCCCTAGTTTTGGTATTGCCCAAATTTGATAAGGTGTTTCAGGTGGAGTGTAATGCATCTGTGGTCGGGATAGGCACTGTTCTTTCACAAGACAATAGATCAGTAGCATTCTTCAGTGAGAAAGTTTGTAAAGCCCGAAGTAAATGGTTGGCCTATGAATTCGAGTTATTTGCTATAGTACGAACTCTTAAGAATTTGTCATATGATAAATAATTTGTTCTCAAAATACTGGTTTAGACATGTCTTTACCAGTTCCACAAGCACCATATGAGGATTTATCTATGGATTTTATACTAGGTCTTTCTCGAATCTAGCGAGGTATAGATTCTGTTTTTGTTGTGGTTGACAGGTACTTGAAGATGTCCCATTTCATAGCATGCAAGAAGACTTCAGATGCTATTTGAGTGGCCAATCTGTTCTTTAAAGAAGTTGTGCGTTTGCATGGAGTGCCAAAGTCCATCACCTTTGACCATGATACCAAGTTCATTAGTCACTTCTGGTGGACCTTGTGGAAGCGTTTTGACACTTCCTTGAATTACAGCAGCACTAGTCATCCTCAGACTAATGGCCAAACAAAAGTGGTTAACCACACTTTGGGGAATCTGATCTGGTGTATCTCAGGAGCGAAGCCCAAGCAGTGAGATCTAGCACTGTCCCAGGTAGAGTTTGCTTACAACAGCTTAGTTAGCAGAAGCACTGGTAATTCTCCATTTGCCATCGTCTATTGCGTTCCCCCAAAACATGCTTTGGACTTGGTACCTTTACCTGAGCTTCCAGGGGTGAGTCAAGCTGCAGAGAATATGGCTGATCGTATTCAGGCCATGCAAGAGGAGGTGAGGCAAAAACTTGAAGCTACAAATGCCAAGTACAAGGAAGTTGCTGATAAGAAAAGGTGTGAAAAGATCTTTAGTGTTAGGGATTATTGCTGGTTTAACTTAGAAAGGAGAGATTTCCCGTGGGTGCCTACAACAAGTTAAAGAACAAGAAATATGGGTCATTTCATCATGAAAGCATCATGTGTATTTTCTTCAGACTTTCAACATCAGAAGGTTACCTTTATTTTATAATCTTGATAATGATATGGATAAAAATAGTGCTTACTCATACTAAGGCACAAGCTGACGGTTATAGGTAAAAGCGGCAGGCACAAGCTGACGGTTACAATTAGAACCGTCAGCTTCCATTGATAGGTATCGACGAAGGGAGATTTGATAGGGGCACTGTGGAGAGTCCGCAAGGCGTACCCAAGAGCTGATGCCATCAATTAGCTGACGTCATTAAAGCTGAAGGGAGTAGGATAAATTGGCGACCTTGATTTAGGATTGCTTGCTACCCACGATTGCATATGTAAGGAAATGTCTTGCCCTCCACGTTTGGCGCTACTCAAAAGGATTCCTATAAGGAAAGGATTCTGCCAAGTACGCCCAAGAAGACTCCTATAAGGAAAAGACTTCTAATCCAAGGAAGAGAGGTCAACCTTCTACTACTATAAAAACCCTAATACCCTCACAAACCAAGGTACGCATAATTTACCCTCTCTAGCACTCTAGAGTTGTGAGAATAGTTCTAACTTGACCTTCGGAGGGTATTTGGCCGGCACCACACCGGTGCTCTCTGTTAGGTCTTCTCTTTTCATTGTGTAGGTCTCCGTTCGAGCGTGCGAAGACTGTGTAACTCACTGGTGATTTTTACGGCATCATCAGTTGGCGCCGTCTGTGGGAAACAGTCATTTTCTGATTTGAAAGCCATAACAAACGCTTCCCGGACAAAAGAGTTGCATGGTGCTGACTTGCTCGATGGCAACCACGAACAACATTCAAGGAGATGAAACTCGCGCAACGGCCCTCGAGAGGCAGGTTTAGACCTTAGCCACCGCCGTGGAGCGTCTCACTAAGCAGAACCACGATCTGGAGGAGCAGTTACGCTAGAAAAACGCAGGTCACGACACTCAAGAGCAGGACCAAGAAGGCACCAGTGCCGATAGAAGAGAACGAGAGGGGCCAGAGGGCAGTAATGCTCAAAGCAGACTAGAGCGACAAAATTTGAGCATGTCATCCCTCACGGATGCAACTCCACCACATATTGCCGTGGAGATGCAGGCAATGAAGGAGCAGATGGAGGTTATGATGAACGCCCTTAAGGGACTAGTGTCCAGCGATCTTGACGATCTTGTTAACCGAACTGACTCACCGTTCACCACCTCCGTCAATTCCTTCCCCCTACCGCATAAGTTTCGCATGCCGCAGGTAGATAGTTACGACGGAGTCAAGGACCCTCTAGATCACCTAGAGACCTTCAAGACCTTGATGCACCTTCAAGGAATAGCAAATGAAATCATGTGTAGGGCCTTCCCTACAACGCTGAAGGGTCCCGTAAGGGTGTGGTTCAGCCGACTAGCACCCAACTCCATCAGCACTTTCAAGGAGCTAAGCGTTCAGTTTACTGCACACTTCATCGGAGGACATAGATATAAGAAGTCTACGGCATGCTTGATGAGCATTAGACAGCGAGAGGACGAGACGCTGAGATCCTACATAACCCGCTTCAATAAGGAAGCACTCTCGATCTATGAAGCCGACGACAAAATACTTGTAGCAGCCTTCACGAATGGATTGCGGAAGGGTAAGTTTTTGTTCTTTTTGTACAAGAACGACCTAAAGACCATGTCGGAAGTACTCTACAGAGCCACTAAGTACATGAATGCTGAAGACGCGCTGCTGGCTCGGGAGGAAAAGCCCAGGAAGAGGGAGAGACAAGAAGACACACGACAGGACCAAGGGTGAAAAAGGGCAAGAACGAGAGATCGAAGGGATGAAAGGCGCTCTAAGCCCCTGGGAGGAAGGTTCACAAGCTTCACTCCATTGAATACCCCGATAGATCAAGTCCTAATGCAAATCAAGGACGAGGGGGCTTTGACATTCCCTGAAAAGCTGAAGGGAGACCTTAGTAAGCGATCTAGGAACAAGTATTGCCGCTTCCACCGTGATCACGGACATGATACAGCTGGTTGCTACGACTTAAAACAGCAGATTAAAACCCTTATTAGACAAGGAAAATTGCAGAAGTTCGTCAGTAAGGAAAGGACGGATCAGCAGCGTCAGGAGTAGCCCCCGCGACGGGATAATGAGCGCACCAGGCCACCTATAGGGGATATAAGAATGATCGTAGGGGGCACGACAACTACGGGGTCGTCCAAAAAGGCCCACAAAACTTACCTTAGGATGGTCCAGAATGTTCAGCTGACAGGCTCCGTACCAAAGATAGCACGAAGAGAAGGCCCTATTATCGGGTTCTCGGAAGAAGATGCGCGACATCTTCATCACCCGCACGACGATGCGCTTGTCGTCAGTATACAAGTAGGAGACTACAACATGCACCCCGGTATTAGTCGACAATGGTAGCTCGACAGATATCCTATACTACCCGGTGTTCCAGCAGATAAGAATTGACAGGGAACGATTGATTCCGACGAACACTCCGCTCGTCGGTTTTGGAGGAACAAGGGTGTTCCCTCTAGGCGCGGTCACATTATCTATAATGGTAGGTGACTACCCTCAGCAGATCACCAAGGACGTAACATTCCTAGTGGTCAACTACTCGTCTGCATACAATGCTATCCTCAGACGACCCACCCTCAATTCATGGAAGGCTGTAACCTCAACCTACCACCTAATGATTAAGTTTCCTACTGACTATGGAGTGGGAGAGTTGCGCGAAAATCAGGTGGCCGCACGCGAGTGCTACGTGGTCATGATGGAAATAGATGACCACCTATAAGCCTTGAACATAGAAGAACATCGGATGGAGACAGAGCCTGTAGAGAAGCTTGAAGAGATACTTCTTGACGATTCCAAACCTGACCGAACAACCAAGATTGGAACCCTCGCTAATCCCGCGGTCCGCTAAGCAATCACAACTTTCCTCAGAAATAATCGGGATGTATTAGCCTGGAGCCATGAAGACATGCCAGGGATAGACCCTTCAGTCATGGTACATAGGCTGAATGTGTCGCCCTCTTTTCCACCCATCCGATAGAAGAAGCGGGTGTTCACCCCAGAGCAAGATCAGGCCATAGCAGAAGAGATCCGCAAACTACAGAAGGCGAGCTTCATTAGGGAGGTTTATTACCCCAACTAACTGGCAAACATAGTGATGGTTAAGAAAGCTAGTGGAAAGTGGAGGATGTGCATGGACTTCACCGACCTAAACAAAGCATGCCCCAAAGACAGCTATCCTCTCCCGCAGGTCGATGTTCTAGTAGACTCTACGGCTCAGCATCAGCTATTAATCTTCATAGACGCTTTCTCGGGTTACAACCAAATCCGAATGCATGAAGATGATTAGGAGAAAACTTCATTCGTGACTAGCCAAGGCCTATTCTGTTATAAAGTGATGCCATTCAGCCTAAAAAATGCGGGCGCAACGTATTAGAGGCTTATGAACAAGATGTTCGCGCAACAAATCGGGAGAAATGTCCAAGTCTACGTTGATGACATGCTAGTAAAAAGCCGAAGGGAGGAAGATCACTTGGAAGACCTCAGGGAAACTTTCAACACCCTTCGCTCTTATAACATGAAGCTCAATCCAGGAAAGTGCGCCTTCGGAGTGACAGCAGGAAAATTCCTAGGATTCATGGTGTCTCAAAGGGCATCGAGGTCAACCCGGACAAGATCCGGGCCATAATGGAGATGGCACCCCCAAGAAATGTGAAGGAAGTACAAAGCCTCAACGGTAAAATAGCAGCTCTGAATAGATTCTTGTCGAGGGCAACGGACAAGTGTTTACCCTTCTTCTGCACGCTGAAGAAATCTTTCGAGTGGATTGCCGAGTGTCAGCAGGCATTCGAGGAGTTAAAAGCTTATCTCTCGTCCCCATCGCTGCTAAGTCCATTGTAGCCAGGTGAAGGGCTTTTCCTCTATCTGGCCGTCTCCCCTGCCGCCGTCAGCGCCGCCTTGGTCAGAGAAGAAGAAAGAGTGCAGAAACCCGCGTATTACACCAGCCGGGCGCTCCGTGGTGCCGAAGAAAGATACTCGCCCATGGAGAAACTCGTTTTCGCATTAGTTACGGCAGCCTGAAAACTCAAACCGTACTTTTAAGCCCATATGGTGATCGTCTTGACCGACAAGCCCTTGTGGTGGTCGATGAGCAACCCTGAAGCTGCTGGTTGATTAGCGCTATGGGTCATAGAATTGAGTGAGTTTGACATCCAGTACTGCCCATGAACCGCCAGCAAAGGACAGATCGTTGCG
Organism: Notholithocarpus densiflorus; assembly: GCA_030021035.2. Taxonomy (NCBI): domain Eukaryota; kingdom Viridiplantae; phylum Streptophyta; class Magnoliopsida; order Fagales; family Fagaceae; genus Notholithocarpus; species Notholithocarpus densiflorus. The sequence continues at coordinate 42,485 of JARYZH020000544.1, forward strand.
GACTTCATAGCAGAGTTCACTAACGGCGAAGACAAGGGGGCAGAAGAACCTCCTCAGTGGAGCATACATACAGACGGATCATCTAACAGGCAAGCTGGGGGGTCAGGCGTCGTACTACTGTCACCCGAAGGAGACACGGTTGAATGTATGGTCTATCTCAACTTCCCCACCACCAACAATGAAGCGAAATATGAAGCACTAGTAGCAGGTCTCGATCTCGCCAAAGCAGCGGGAGCCGCGAGCGTAGTCATTTACTGCGACTCTCAGGTTGTTACTAACCAAGTGAATGGAGACTGTGAGTGCAAGGGTGAAAGAATAAAGAGGTATCTGGATCAAGTGAGAAGAAGAGTAGACGACAAAAAAGTCAAAATCATCCAAATCCCCAAAGGAGAGAATGAGCAAGCCGACTGTCTTGCCAAAGCCGCTTCAGTAGAGCACATGATCACCCCTAGTAATGTACTCTCTTTTGTTTAGCTTTCTCCACTAATATATTCCGACGGCGTGCAGGAGATAGGTTCTGAAAGTAACTGGACCACACCGTTAGCTTCATACTTGAAGACTGGCGTCTTGCTAGACGGGAAGGAGGCTGCGAGAAAGCTGAAGGTTCGGGCAGTGAGATTCGTCTTGATAAAAGATGACCTGTATAAAAGAGGCTTCTCCCGTCCATATTTGAGGTGCTTAGGTACTGAAGAGGCGGACTACGTCATGAGAGAGGTACACGAGAGGATTTGCGGAAACCATTCGGGGTCAAGATCATTAGTACACAAGCTAGTGTGAGCAAGGTACTATTGGCCCACCATGCAGAAGGACGCCGAGGCTTATGTCAAGACCTGCGACAAGTGCCAAAGGTTCAGCAATATTATTAGACAACCAACCGAAGAGTTGACCCCGATGATGGCCCTATAGCCGTTTGCTCAGTGGGGATTAGACATCACAGGACCATTCCCTACAGCAGTGCGACAGCTGAAGTTCCTAGTAGTGGGCATTGACTACTTTACAAAGTGGGTGGAAGTTGAAGCCTTGGCCACCATTACGGAAAAGAACGTGCGGAGTTTTGTCTGGAGATGCATCGTATGCAAGTTTGGCATCCCTAGAGTCTTATTCTCAAATAACGGGAAGCAATTCGACAATGACTCCTTCCGGGACTTTTGCTCGTAGCTAGGGATAAGAAACCACTACTCCTCCCCCGCCCACCCTCAGGCTAACGGACAGGTTGAAATCACGAACCGATCCTTGCTTAAGATTATCAAGACTCGGCTCGAAGGGGCAAAGGGTATATGGCCTGAAGAATTGCCAAGCATACTATGGGCATACAGGACAACGGCAAGGACGCCCACAGGAGAGACACCATTCCGGCTAACATACGGGAGCGAGGCAGTCATCTCAGTCGAGGTCGGACTCACAAGCTACAGGGTGCATAACCATGACGAGAGCAAGAACGACAAGACCATATGCCAGTAGCTTAATCTAGTAGACGAAGTCAGGGTGACAGCAGAACAAAGGCTCGCACGGTACCAGGACCGCATGGCTAAGCACTACAATTCCCGGGTCTGACACAGAGACTTCTAGGTTGGAGATCTCGTTTTAAGGAAAGTCATGGGCGCTGCAAGAGATCCTACCTAAGGGAAGCTCGGCCCTAATTGGGAAGGACCCTACCGAATTACGGCATGGCAGAGGAAGGGCACTTACCACATAGAGATGTTAGACGGACGGAAGCTGCCACATCCATGGAACACCGAGCACTTACAAAGTACTACCAATAGAGATGACGACATGGAGAGCGACGCCCCCCCTTTTTATTTACAGTTCATCATAGCAAATTTTAGTTATACTCCTCACTTTTATCATCTACTTTAGTTTTTCCGACAATACCTTTTTTCCTTTTAAGCCCAAAGGGCAAGACTTTTTCTTTTTAAGAACTACCTTTTTCTACGAATGCATGGCAATAAGAGGAGTTTATTCAAAAATGACTGAAGTTTCTATTTACAAATTTATGGTTCACAAAATGGATGACCTCAAGTCCATAAAGTGGACAATTCTAAGTCCATAAAGCGGACGACCTTAAGTCCACAAAGTGGACGATTCTAAGTCCATAAAGTGGACAACCTTAAGTTCATAAGAAGTGGACAACTCTAAATCCATAAGGTGGACGGACCCATCCCAAGAGGATGAAGTTAAAAAGCCGACGGGCTAATAAAAATGACAAAGTCATTAAGTCCATAACATGGACGAATAATTGTTTCCGGACAACCTGTCAAGTGTTTGCGCAAGTTGACGGCGTCTTCGCTGAGACCGTCGACCCCACTAGTCTTGGATCCGTCTGGCCATTCATGATAGGACCGTCTCCCAGTTAACCTTTAACCGTCACCCCACTGGTCCTTTCCCACAACCATGATTCCATAACATGGACGAAGCTAAAAAGCCGACGGGCTTATAAAAATGATGGTCATTAAGTCTATAACATGGACGAAGCTAAAACGTTGACGAACTTATAAAAAATGACGAGTAGGTCAAGTCCTTAATGTGGACGAAGATATAAAGCTGACGGTCTCATTAAATGGATGAGGTTATAAAAATGACAGTCATTAAGTCCATAACATGGACGAGGCTATAAAGCCGACGGTCTCATCAAATGGATGAGATTATAAAAAAAGACAAGTCCATAACGTGGACGAGGCTATGAAGGCGACGGTCTCATCGATTGGATGAGATTATAAAAAAGACAAGTCCATAACGTGGACGAGGCTATGAAGGTGGCGGTCTCATCAATTGGATAAGATTATAAAAATGACAAGTTTATAACGTAGACGAAGCTATAAATCTGATGAGCTTATAAAAAATGACGAGTTCATCAAGCCCATAAAGCGGACGAGGTCATAAGGTTAGCAAAATGATCAATGTCCAGAGGCAAAGCTCACGAAATCAACGAGTTTATTAAACTCAAAAGATAAGATAGATGAGTTCAAAACTACAAAGAACATAAGTTGGTTACCCATAAGATGGACGAGCCAATGTGCTGATGAACTCATCATACAACATATTAGTTAGCACATGGACGAGCACATGTGCTGACGAACATAAGTTGGTTGCCCATAAGTTGGTTGTCCATCATTAGTCCATAAAGTTGACGAGTTTACCAAGACAGACGGGACTACAGGCCGACGAATTCATTCTAGGCATCCAACACAACGCATCAACAAATAAAAGACGAAAAGCGACGGAAGCAACATGCCATATAATAGGGTAAACTGTTTACAAATAAGAGCCTAAAAGCAAAGGGGCATTTAAACATTGTTTGCAAAATAAATGAAATGCACAGAAAGCAAAATCAAGCAGTAGGAGCATCAGTAGGGTTCCTGTCATCTTTTTTCCGAGAGTGAGGATTTTCAACATCTACAGGTACAACTGGAGGGTTGGAAGCAGAAACATGAGGAGGATTGGCAGCAGGTTGGGCTAGAATGACGGCGCCATCATCCTTGGGAGGAATATTGGATTTAGGGGAGCCGTCACCTTCATCTCCATCCCCGTCACCAACAGGCGTCGTCGGCTCAAGATCATCCATTGTGATCCCAGATAGGTCCAACTCTAGGAAAGCTGACGCAACTTGTTTGAGGCAATCTTCGAACCCAGTGCCATAATAGTCGGCACAAGAGTCAATGAATGATTGCGATGCCTTAAATTTTTGGACAGCGTTAGTCCCAGCCGTCTCCACCTATTTGTGCAAAGCCGTCACCTCTTCCTAAAGTTTCTCCTTCTGACACTCTGCCTCTCCCAACTTCTCCACCTTCGTCTTCAGCTCACGGTTCAAATCACGAAAGTCTTCCTTATACTGAGCCTGCTGATCCATCAGATTGGTGTTGTGTTTCCTAACCCGAGTAATAACGTCCTTCTTAGCAATGCACCGATCTTGAAGCGCTTTAACACGCACTAAGGCCTAGAAAGAATGTAGTCGTCAGTTAAATGAACCAGAAAGAGATAAAACCAATTTAACCTAAGGAAGCAAGCATACCCTACTAAGATCAAAAAGAGTTGACGCCCCCAAGTCCTCCGTCCCTAAATGATTGCAGGGCGCTATGTCCGTTGGCTTTATGAAGGACTCTACTTCTTCGACGGCATAATCCTTATGGGTCAAAAGGCAACGAGGACCCTCGATGACGGGACCGGAAGAAGTCATCACTCCCTTGCCCGCACCTCGACTTGATTTGAGGGGTGACTTCTTCTTGGGGGACACATCTCTAGAAGTGACAGTTACCTTTTTAAGTGGACGATCGTCCTTCCCGTCTGGCTTCCTCTTGGCTGAACCTTTAGTGAAGGCCTTGGGAGCTGATGAAGACGCCAACTCTCCCTTAGCCTTCTTTTCCTCTTCTTTCTTATGGGCAGTAGCAGCCCTCACCCTTTGCCTAGCAGCTTCCATTTCTGCGAAAGACAACAGACGTGAGCCAAGAAAGCAGACGGTAAGAATAAGATTGAAAAGGACGATAGGAAATTTACTCACGGCGACGGGAGTATTCGTCCAATTTGCGAGCTTCAGGCGTCTGTTCTGGGCCCCTACAATATGAATGAAGAGTGTCGAGGGTGATTAGGTCCCTACACTTTCGTTGATCAAAAGGGATGTCAAGAACTTGACGGATGAATTCCTCTTGCTCGTCAGATATTTGAGGATGAGTACTAGCTGAAACAAAGGGGAATAGACAGTGTTAGAAGCGTTGGAACAAAGAAAACAAAGGAAAACAAGCAGACGAAATTAACCTGAATCCCTGACAAAAGCCCAAGTGTTGTCAAAATAACCACGGGGTATCGTCCCCCACTCCTCCTGACGACACACCAAATCTGTCCCTTCAACAAAGAAAAATCTACTTTTCTAGTTCCTATTGGAGTCTGGCATATCAGACACTAGTCTCAAGCCTTTCTCTCGGGCAGCAAAGTGATATGTCCCCTTAGAGGATACTTTATGCTGGGGTCTGTAGCAGTAAAAGAATTCGTCTAAAGAAAGTTGACGGTTCCCCCCACTCAAGCGACCCCATAAGATCTTAGCACCTATAAAAATCCTCCAGGCATTTGGAGCAATTTAGGTGACGGACAACCCCAGGAAATCAGCCAACTAACGATGCAAAGCTGTCAGTGGCAGTCTAAGCCCTGCAGCAAACATAGCGTCGTACATACCGACGGCTACAGTCCTCCTTGTATAGCACTTTTCGTTTTTTCTAGGTAGACGGATGGGGATGTGGTCTGGGATTTAATAACGGGTATGCAACTCCTTAAAAATCTTGTCACTCATCTTTGGCAGAAATTTATTGACGGACCAATCCTCGGGAAGGATGAATGGACGATTGCCTCTAGGACTTCCTGAAGTTCCCTCATAGGATTCCTCGTTACCTTCATCCCCCTCAATCACTATCTCCTCCTCTCCCTCCTCACTCACTATCTCCTCTCCCTCCTCACTCACTATTTCTTCCTCACCTCCCTCTCCATAATTGCCAACTTCCTTGTCAGGAGATCGGGCTGACGTTTCTCTCCCTAACGACCAGTAGAAGCCCTCGGACTCCTGACCTGAACCAAATACTTCTTCGTAGCCCGCTCCATCGCAAACTGACGACTGATCACTCGACGCGTCACTTGACATCTGACTACCTACAAGTGACGGATTCATTCTAAGAACCTAAGATGATGGCTTCACTATAGAATTAAACAATCAACATAGAACACATACAAATAAGGAGAAAGGAAAGAAAACTTACAAATCTCTTAAGCAGGGGACGGTTTCAAAAACGACATAGTAAAAAGTTGACGGAGTAAAGGCGATGGGTTTTCTCTCAAGAGGTCAGCAAGGATGAAATAGGAGAAATGAAGAGGAGAGGCGGATTATATATAAGAGGGAGAGTGCACGGAAGACGAAGCGATGCCCTCGTCCAGAAGTGGAGCCAACGAGAACGCGCCACGTGTTCGAAGCATTAAATGAATGGCGGCTCGAGGAATCACCCATAAATAATTTTCCCGCTCCCCTAGACCAAAAGATAGTTAGCCAAAATAAAAACTAAACTCCACTCCATAACCCGTCAGTCTAAAACAACGAGGATATGGAGTAGGGGGCAGCTGATATGGATAAAAATAGTGCTTACTCATACTAAGGCACAAGCTGACGGTTATAGGTAAAAGCGGCAGGCACAAGCTGACGGTTACAGTTAGAACCGTCAGCTTCCATTGATAGGTATCGACGAAGGGAGATTTGATAGGGGCACTGTGGAGAGTCCGCAAGGCGTACCTAAGGGCTGACGCCATCAATTAGCTGACATCATTAAAGCTGAAGGGAGTAGGATAAGTTGGCGACCTTGATTTAGGATTGCTTGCTACCCACGATTGCATATGTAAGGAAATGTCTTGCCCTCCACGTTTGGTGCTACTCAAAAGGATTCCTATAAGGAAAGGATTCCGCCAAGTACGCCCAAGAAGACTCCTATAAGGAAAAGACTTCTAATCCAAGGAAGAGAGATCAACCATTTACTACTATAAAAGCCCCAATACCCTCATAAACCAAAGTACGCATAATTTACCCTCTCTAGCACTCTAGAGTTGTGAGAATAGTTCTAACTTGACCTTCGGAGGGTATTCAGCCGGCACCACACTGGTGCTCTCTGTTAGGTCTTCTCTTTTCATTGTGCAGGTCTCCGTTCGAGCGTGTGAAGACTGTGTAACTCATTGGTGATTTTTACGGCATCATCAGATAATATGAAAATTCTCTTTCAACTTTGTCAAAAATGGCATACCAAAACAAAATTGTCTATAATGAGTTTTTAAAATAAGGCACACCATGTATGGAGGAAAGGGAAAAATAGTGAAGTAAAATTATATTGATAATATAGATATTTGCATATTATTTTACTAAATCGATATATGCTTTTGTTAGTGTTCCTTTGCGATGTAATCATGTTGTTCTAGTAAGGGACAAAGCCAGGAATTGGAACGTGTGGTGGTTTCGACGCCTGGCTCTGTTGTTTAGCTGCTAAGAATTTTTTTTTTTGTTAGTGTCTTTGATGCATACTGTTAGGCAAGGATAAAATTATTTTGTTTAAAATTTTTAAAATGTTGGGTTATTTGTTTTGGATAAAATTGGTTGATTGACTTTAATTTTTTATTTTTATGTTTGCTATTGGTAATTTTTGTTACTGGACTAATTTTTCTAGGATTGTATACTTTGTTTTAGATTTTGAACCATAAATTTTTTATAGCCTTTAAAATGAAGAAAATGCTAGAGCTATAATTTTATTTATTTTTAAATTTTTGATGTGGTTAGTGGTTATTGTTATGTAAAAAAGTGATGTAAGTAATGGGCCAATATGCGAACCAATAAAAATTTTCTATCACAACAGTTTGTAAAAAAATTGTAGAAAAGTTTGTGGTTATAACAATACTCTCAAAATAATTAATAATATTGTTAAGGAGGGCAAAATATAATTTTATAGAACAAAATTGCTAAAATTAATACCTATATATACTAATAATTAACAAAAGAAAAAGAAATTGGGGGCTCTGTCCCTGGTTCTAGCTTTCGCTAGAATTGCAAAAGAGGAAAATTTATTAAATACTTTGACAGTATACTTCCTCACTCTTACATGGGGGTGGACCCTATGAGACTCCTCCTCATGTGAGAGGGAGGGAGTATACTTCTAGAGTACCCAATAATAACCCGCAAAAGAGAATGAGGCGGCCATTGTTTGGGTAGAAAAATGCCACTATTTTCTCTTATACACTATACAATGTGACATTGAATAAATAAATTTTACTATAATTACTGCTAAAAAATAAAAATAAAAACATAAAACATGCCTATGTATAGGAGTTACTGTATCATGTCGCTATAACCCAGTTCCGAATTCTGATCCATAACCTTTTGTAATGTAATTTACAAAATATCGGCAAAGGCATTGGTTAATAGGTTGGAATTACAAAAAATACTTCTATGTATTATTTCTGAGAGTTAAACTGCTTTTCTGCCCAGTAGTTTGATAACTGATAATTTAGTGGAGGTGTGTCTTTGCATTCTATGAAAAACTTCAATGTATTATTTCAGTTCCAATACTATAGTGATATCAGTAATTTTTGGGGTGCTTCTAGTTCAGGCTACTTTGAGAAGTATCTAGGCTCACCTCCTGTGATTCAGTGATTGGTAGAGGGAAAAGGAAAGCTTTCGAGGATATTAAAATTTGAATCTAGGATATGATCAAAGGGTGGAACTTTGGAAGAAGAAATATATTTCTGCTGGTAGAGGGCTGTTAATTAAGAGTGTAGCCCAAGCAATCCTGACTTATGCTATGAGTAGCTTTCCCTTCCCAAATTATTTGTGTAGAGTTAAATGCAATGATGAGCAAGTTTTGGTGGGGATAACAGAGTAGTGAGAGATTGGTTGAGCTGGGACAAACTAGGCATTGGGTTTAGGAATTTGAACTCTTTTAATCTGCCTTTGTTGCCAAAGCAAGGGTGGCGCCTAATCCAAAACCCTTAACACGCATCATATGCTTGGTATAGTATTGCACAGGCCATGGATGTGATTAGAAAAGGTTCAAGATGAAGGATTGGGAATCGAGACTCAGCGCATACCTGGCAAGACAAGTGGATTCATCAACCTCATATAGTATTATCTCTCCACCGAAAATTATTTTGAAAAATTCTCATGTGAATGAGCTTATTAACCCAGATTCTTATTGCTGGGGTGTGGACTTAATTGATCAGATTTTCTTGCCCTACGAAACTAGTCGGATTAAAAGCATCCCTTTAAGTTCAAATAGAAGGGACAACAGAATTTTTTGAGCTGGAACTGCGTGGGGGCATTTTTACAGAAAAGAGTGCATATATGATATGTTGTAGCAGATGAAGCCCCCAAAAGGGGAGCTTGCCAAAAAATCCTACCTGCAGGAACATAACTCTTTGAAAAATGCATTATTTCCAGCTATTCATGTGGGATGTGTTCAGCGGAGCCAGAAACTGTGCATCATTTACTGTGGAGCGGCTCTTTTGTGAGATTGATATAGGCATTACATGATGGATTGAGAGAGTTGCAACTTGGGGAAGATTTATTATTCAGATGTTGAGGAGGCTCTGCTGAGAGAACAACATCGCTGAAAGTAGAAATTTTCTTCACTGGAGCCTGGATGTTGTGGAATTGTTGAAATGAATCTCGCCTGAGTGAATCCATCGTGAACTCCAGAGCAAACTTTCCACAAAGCCACAAGGTACGCATTGGAGTTCACTGAAGCCAATCAAGCTGCCCTTGGGCACCCTCCCCTTGCTATCCGGTTTTCAAGGGTGAGTTCTACCCATGGGTTCCTCTCCTAATAGATGTAGCGATTTTGTATTTATGCTGTTTTATTTACGCCTACAAATCCCTTCTCCATTTTTTCTGGTGAATTTATCCAAATCCTGGAATCTCCCTTGCTCAACTCATGCTCTCTACTTCCATTTATATCATAATAAGCCACCAATTACATGTTTCATTTAGCTGCTCTTGAGATGTGCTTATGCAGGTATTTCATTGGCTAATCGAATTAGCAAATACATTGAAGACACATCTATGTTTTTTGTTTTTCAAGGATTGACTCTAAGCCCATTTTATTGTTCTTCTCTATATATGATAATTAGAAATTCAAATTACTCTTATAGGCCTGACAAATCAAGGTTTGAAAGAGTTCCGTAGATACTTCCTGTTGGATACACAAAAAATATTAAGGGGAGTAAAATAAGGGGACTTTGGAAAATGTAAACTTGCAATTCTAGATTTTAATGCAAATGTTCAAATATTGCTGAGAAATGCTGCCCTTATGCATCAAATCTGAAAATCGAAATTGGATATGCATCAAGAGTGTGGCCCTTATGCATCAATTCTAGATTTTAATGCAAATGTTCCAATGGTGCTGCCCTTATGCATCAAATCTGGAAATCAAAATTGGATATGCGTTAAGAGGGTGGCAGAGGGCAGGAAATGACGGGGAATATGTATATATATATATATATATATATATTTTTTTTTTTTGCTACATTACATGCTGCCCCATAACAAATCTTCTCCTTTTTGTTCAGTCAGTAAAAAAAGGGGTTTCCCCTGTAATATAGTATATTGCTACAGCTGTTACTGCTAATTGGTTGTAGCAAATTTGTATTTCTGATGTTGAGACCAAATTTTTTCCATGGTAGGTGTGATGTGATAATTTTATGGGGGGTGGTAGGAGATAATGAGAAGATTGTGGGTGGTCCCACTATGTATTGATGTAATAAATCTATGGAGTAAACTAAGGAAATATGGTGAATGTGAATGTGAGTCTGAGAAATGCTCTTCCTGTCGTTCAACTCAGGAAAGTTGCACTAGCAAAATCTCAAAACCCAGAAAGAAATGAATCCAGAGAACCCTCACCTTTATCAAATATCTCTGCGTTTTCTTTTTCCTAGTTTGTAAAACTATATATGCCAGTCAGCTTCAGGTGCTTTGGGGTGCTTTTCTTGTTCAAGTTCACATGATTTCTCATCTGATTTGACACCCTAAGCTTGATAAAAATATTTCCAGTTAAGTCATAAAAGTTGATGCGACTAAGGCACATTTTTTTACATATTTCCTGCACTGCTTCCAGCTTTATTTAGCTCAGCAAGGCGCTTTTGTTTGGCTTCATTCTCAATCTGCCTCTGGTACTCCAAATGCTCTTTAAGCATTCTTTGCTCTTTCTCCTCCTCAGATGTAAGTTTCCTTTCCTGTTGCTCCAATTCGTCAGTGGTTACAGGATCCACAATCTCAGGATTAGGACGATCATCTCCACCATGTGCAGCTGGAAAGGAACTGAAGCACAGAACAGGAGAAAATATAATGAGCTTTATTTGAGACTAGGGATTGAGAGAACATACTGCCAAAAATATATGCGATTCCAATTTACATATGTTTTAGTCAATGCCAATGTTAAAGTATGAACAAAGACTTACATTTGCTGCACATTTTCCTGCAGCTCCTCGCTACCTCCAGTTGCCTACAATAAGCAAATTGTATATTATTGGGAGTTTGGGACATTTATTTTCATAATAGATTTTCTATATTTTGTGGGAACTCAGAACTCTCAGCATATCATGTATCTTTCTTTCTTTCTATTTCGAAAAGCTACTTGTTTTATCAACCATGATCTTAGCTGCATTCCTGTCTCTGGTTTCTTAATTTATTAGTCATATCCAGTAATTGCATTCCTTTTTTTTTCGGTAACAGAAAAAAAAAAGTTTATCCAGATCTGCTGTAATCAGTATAACGAAGCTGCCTGAATTTTGTTTAACAATTAACAGTTCAAACCCTACGCAGAGGCTGAGACAAAGGCAAAGTTTGAAGGAAAGACCATTGAGGTTTACAATTCTCTGCATATTTTATATGCAATTAACTAACTGTTGTGATAATCTCTTTCAGTAAGTGCCTGCATTCAATGTCTGTTGTATTTCAAATGTATTAGACTGCTCAATTTATTACTCTTTCAGATCCTTATTTACTACTATTCATATAACCATGATCCGCATTTTCCTAACTTGGTTCCTCTAAAATATTGGTTTCTTTTACACTATCTTCCGGTTTTGTTTCTCCTTTTAACTCTAGTTCCTCCGTATCTTAAGTTTTTATAATCCAATTCAAGTATATTTCTACAATTTCTGTCATCTTATGTTAATATTTAACATGTTTCCCACTTTTAGTTCCTGCTCCTTCTCCATTTTTTCTGGTGAATTTATATACATGTAGATTTGGACAACTGTTAACTACCATAAAGAGGAAACAGAAAAATAACCAGTATATAGCACCTTTAATTCCTTTGTCTTTCTGTGATCCTTTTTCTTCTTTTTAGTCTTGGATTTTCCCTGTCCTTGTCTTGCCCCACCTCCTCCTTTGTGAGCACCCTTCTTGTCACCAAGAACAAGTGCTGACAACAATGCTTCGCTTGCAGCATTGGACTTCTCTTCAGCATCTTTGTAAGCCATATCCTCTAGGCGTGCCTATAAAAAAATAATATTACTCTGAAAGCATTAAATCATAGAAAGGCAAGAAGGTAACTATATAGAATTTTCAACAAAATGGCAAGGAGAATCCAACTCAAACCCGCATTAATGACTTCAGCAGGGGCACCATAATTGATCGGTAGTCATAAGCAGTTACTGAATCAATTTTCTTCCCCGTCTGTTGCATAGCAATAGAAGTTGTCCTGATTATAGCATCAAATTTGTAAAGCTGCAACAACAAACATAAAGATTCAATCATCCTATAGAATATAACAGTTCATCAAGCAACACATTTAATATTACAACCAACAACTGGGAAAATTTCACATGTTCATAAATTTGGCTATAACATACCTTTTCATCCATCTCATTAATCTGATTCGTGATCGCCAATTTTATTTCGTTGTCCTCCACTTGTTCTTCTCTCAAAAGATCTAATATCATATCGGACTCAAAAGTATCACAATTTGTCCTTTCAATCTCTCTCTGTCTTTTTAACAAGAGATACTCGTAACTCAATGGTTTGTATGCGGAAAACTTTTTTCTTCTCTTATCTTCTTCAACACAGATAGTCTCTAAATTCTTCCACAGCTTAATGTCTCTCAAACACCCTATTTTTTTCTCACAAATGCTCTGCATCCGGTGAAATTCAGCCTCATAGATCTTCAAAAACTCCATTGCTTGACTTCTACTTGTTTCCCTAAAATGAGTCCATTGCTTTAATTGCTCCCCAATACTAATATTAGTACCACCCTTCATTAACCAATCCACAATAGCATCTTTACACTCATCATCATTTAATACGATTTCATCATCAGCACTAGAAGTAACAGCAGCTCCATCATTCGGCACCACCAGCTCTCCACGTAACATTCTCTTGTCAAAAACTACACAAGAGAAGTCCTCATTGAATACAATCTTCTCATGATTATCAACACAAGACTCACCTCTGGCCTCATCCTTCTCAAGACTCTCGCAGAGACACTGTAACCCGCAAATACTGTCGAGATCATCCAAGAACTTGGACACACGATTAAGCTCTGGGATGTCAAGAAAGCATACGGAGAGCAGTGTGCGATTCATCCAATGTTTCTTAAGCAGCTGTTCTGAGATTCGCTTCTTAAGCATTTCCATTGTCAAGTCCATGAACGCTGAAAGATGACTTGAAACAAAACATCTAATTTTCAAGAACAACAATAACTTTACTCGAATTTTATTAATGATCACGTGACGTCTGCTATCCTCGCAGTAAGGCCATACCTTCTGGTTCATGAAAACTTTTGACTCATCTAGGCCTTCATCTCCACGCTCGTTTCTTGACAAATCTTCCATCATTTTTACAGCGGTGGCCACATCCACTGGTCTCCATTTGCGGGATTCAACGGTGTCATGTACTGAATCCAATACAACTTCTGATTCGACTGATAACTCATCGGGAAAAGTCCCTAAATGGGTGCTCTTTATATGCTCCGCATTGGATTTGACGTCAAAAAACCGCTTGCTGCAACAACAACACATAGAAAACTTCCAATTCTTTGCCTCCTTCACATACTCCACTGCCTCCATGATCACAGCCTCAGCCACGGGTGATTTAATATCCTTAACAAAATGCAGTTTAAGTTCTTTTATTCGAATCCTCAACAATTCTTTCTTTAGCTCCATACTCATGGTGTCTTTCCAATAAGCCTTGACCCGTGTAGTCACCGTGTCTACAACTTTGGACGCGTGTTTCTTGAGCTTTCTTTTGTCATCCTCTGGCATTTTGAAGTTCTTTCTCTCTGTATTAACTCTCTCTTCGATCTCTTTCTTTCTGTTTTGTTGTTCTTGAATATCATTCTTTATGTCTGCCATAGATTTAGCATACAAGATCTTCTTCTTTTGCGCTTTGAGGGTTCCGAGTTCCTTTCTGAGTGATTCAAGGTGGTACTGTCTGGAAGCCAAGACATTCTCGGACGCATTGATCTCGTCTTGAAGGCCAGATTCGACTAAATTGTAGACTGCATTGGCTTGAGTAAGCGTCGGGTTTGGGTGGCGGGAAAGGATGGACTTGAAGAGATTCAAAGCTTCGGTTGGGTCACTGTGGAGTAATCTGATGGCGTGATTGATTTCTCTGGTGATGGTGGATAATTGATCATCATCAACTTTGGACGGTGGAGGTTGAGAGGGAGAGGAGGGTGCATCATTGCTTCTGCTCATTTTGGTGGGAAATGGAGGATAGAGAAAAAAAAAAAAAAAAAGAGTGTTTTGAATTGATGAATATTATTGACTAGTGAAAAAAAAAACTACTTATATGAGTTTGCCTCTCGACAATAAATAAATAAATAAATAAATAAATATATATATATATATATATATGTATAGATAGATAGATATATACACAATCCAGATTTTTATGTGAGTGAGAAAACCCTGTAGCCATTAAGTGGTGATCAGTGGCAGATTTGTTTCTGAAAAAAATTCGAACCCTTTCGGTCCATTTCGAGCTACTTTGGTCCATTTCAGTCTATTTTCGTCCATTACGGTCTGCTATGGTCTATTCAGTATATTTTAGTCTATTATGGTCCATTTTGGTCAACTTTAGTCTATCTAGTCCACTTCAGTCCATTCAGCCTATTTTGGTCTATTTCGGTCTGCTTAGTCCACTTCGGTCCATTTCGAATTACTTCTGTCCATTCAATCTATTTCATTCCATTTGATTCACTATATTAAAAAAGAGTAGGAACTAATTGACATAAAAATTTGCATAGAACCCAAGTAGAACTGTTAAAAAAAGAACTGTTAAAATTTTATTTAAATTTAAAATTAAATGTGTTACATGGAAAACTATGTAACTAGACTATGTTTTTCCAAATATATATATTTTTAATATATTTTCTACAAAATTATTGTTTAATCAATTAACATACGACATATTAATCAGTATTTGGTTTACTTAGGTCACTTGTTTGAAAGGACTATTTATCGCAAGATTGTAAGCTTGAGGAATTTTTCATGGTAAGGTTACTATGATATGTTTTATAGCGCACAGGCTGGTAGATTAAGGTGTAACAGTAGTAATACAGAGCATATACTCCATTTTTCTTGGACTCGTTAAGGTAATTGTTGAATATTTTGACTCACACAGATTGAAAAATCTTTGTTGTATACTGGCTCAAATCATTTTTTTTTTTTTTTTAAATGGTGCTTTGGTGGTTCTTGATATTAAGAAAAGTTTACTCTCATAACATCACAATGCCCATTTGATATTGAATTCTCTTCCAATATCCAAAATTTTCTCATACATATATTGTTACCTTCCAAAAGTTCTTCAAAAATCAGTTTGACAGAGATTTGAAAATTTTCAATCTGATGGGATGGTGAATTTTTAATTAATTTCAATATAATAAGTGGTTGAGTAATTATGGTATTAACTATAGTTTCTTGTTCAGAAACACCAAAAGAAAATAAAATGGATTAAAGTGATGTTGTCAATTTCATTTTAGTGCCGATTTTAGTTTGTCTATTCGAACATACAATTTCAATGTTGGTAAATTCTAGAGTACTATTTCAAGATAATTGCTAATTGATATATATATTAATACTAAAAAACCTAAGGTTAATTTCATATAGAAAATTTTATATCATGGTTTAAGCATTAAATTTAATAAAAATAAATGAACATTTATTATTAATTTTTTAAATGAGGTTTACTTTATCTTTGATAAGACAGTGAATGGTTAAATAAAGTTGTAGTCCAATTTTCAATTTTGATTTTGGTGTTAAGAAAGACATGGAGATTGATGTGTGGTCATGTGAGAGATTAGGTCATTATTGTTGATAATCTACTGTATTATATTTGATATTAGTTTACAAAAATAATGTCTTCAGCTGCCTAGGAAAATTAATCATCATTGATGATTCGATGCATTTAATTAGAGTAATGCTACATCTACAAATAATTTTACAACATTTTTACAAACTGTTAATATAACCAATTTCTTATTAGTTTTCATTTACGCTCACTATTAACATCAATTTTTCATTTACTAATAGCCATTCAGCACATTAGTAATTTGTGAAAAAAATTGTATCTCTAGCATTACTCTCTTATTATCATTTTCTCCAAGCAATTTAATATTTCAAGTGGGTTGAGTTTCTACTGATCTAATATTTTTGAGGCCTTTTTGAAATTGATAAAAAAAAAATGCATAGTCCTTTTTATTTTTTAAATCATTAATTATCATAAAATTGGTCTTTTTATAATTGGGCTGAAGCCTTTTTATAAAAGTGGTAGGACGATTTGTAATGGGCCCTAAGGCCAGCTTGTGTTTTTGTCAATATTAGTTGTTTACCTATGCTATGCACGGGAACCTACTTGTTTGTGAGATAAATTAAAATAATTTTATAAAAAATTTAAGAAACTACACCATTGCATGATTTGCTATTGTATAACATCAATTTGTGTTACAATATGATGAAGAAGTCATTGCTTGAACGTGCAATGGCTTACAAAAAATTTGTTTAACAGTTTCAGATACTACAAAAAAATAACTCAAAAATTCAGATATTAAAACTTTTGAAAGACCAAAAAATATTAAAGAATTAGATAATTTACTGCTTAGAAATTATTGAAACAAAACAAAGTATAAATGACTAAACAATAGAGAAATATAAGAGAAAGATGGGTTACATTCGAAAGAATAATTTCAATTATTGCAAGCTTTTTTATCTTGTAAAAAACGGATAAAGAGAGTTTAGTGGTTTATGTATGAAAATTACTTTTTAAAAAATACATGAAAAACCATAATATATATATATATATAGATATATATATA
Source organism: Notholithocarpus densiflorus (assembly GCA_030021035.2). NCBI lineage: Eukaryota > Viridiplantae > Streptophyta > Magnoliopsida > Fagales > Fagaceae > Notholithocarpus > Notholithocarpus densiflorus. Next base: position 59,302 of record JARYZH020000544.1, read on the forward strand.
TATATATATTTTAACAAAGTAGAGGAGAAGAAAATAATATAAGAAGAGCTCATATCTCTACTTGGCTTTAAAAAAAAAAACATATTGGGGTTTGATTTACTTTTATAGTGTTCATGATTGACCTCGCAAATTTGGAGATAAATTATCAATGTTTGAGTTTGATTTTAAGTTAGACTTGTTAGAGAGATAGAGTTTCACTCCTTGTTAAGTTTGGATTAAACAAAAATAATTTTGTTTTAAAAAAATGATAATGATGAGTTTGAGTTTAAGTTGGACTTGTTAGAGAGATAGAGTTTCACTGCTTGTTAAGTTTGGACTAAACAAAAAAAATTTTATTTAAATAAAATGATAATTTTATTTAAATATTGTGCTGACGTGAAAAATTGTGAGAGCTTCAAAGGATTCGGTTATATATATATATATATATACACAAAAATAATTTTATTTAAATATTGTACTGGCGTGAAAAATTGTGAGAGTTTCAGAAGTTTCGATTATATATATTTATATATATATATATTTATTTATTTATAGATGATAAGAAGCAAAGTATTATTTTTCCTTTTACATGGGATTTAATAGGACACTGGACATGGACATGAGCAATACATTATTAACAAACAAACAATTTTTTATTATTATTTAAATTCCATCAAAACGTAGAGAGAGAGAGAGATATATATATATATATATATATATATATATATTTATTTTTTTTTCTTTTTATGGGAAGATCAGCCTTTTCATTAATTGCCAATAAAACCATTACATCCCACCAAATTTAAAGAGAAAACCAGTAGAGGTTTTTTTTTTTTTTTTTAAGTAGAAAATCCAGTAGCAGTTAAGAAGTGATTTGTGGCCGATATGTTTCTTTAAACAAAAAAGAAAAATAAACAAATCCACTTTAGTCCACCTCAGTCCGTTTCGATTTACTTCAACTATTTCTGTCACGCCCCAAACTCCAAAGGGTCCAAAGCATGAGAAAGACGTCTCAAAGTACCTGTAGATTTTTTCTTTTTGACAATCCAATCCACATAAATCATATCAAGTACCAACATCAAGAATTATCATAATAATTCCATTGAGTATACTCTCAAAATAAGTTGGAGCTCTAAGCATTAATTGCAATGACCATTAGCCACAAAAGAATAGAGGTCTGAATAAATAATTATATATCAATAGTTTGTCCCATCAGTGGGAATAAATTCACAACCACTATAATATACAAAAAAAAGAGTCAAGCTTATTCTAAAATGTACATCATCTAATATCTCTATTACAAAAGTTCAGCCTCTATCAGTAGTTAGTCTAACTACTATTAGCCACCAAAAAGCTGTCTCAAAAGATTGTTGCCTATTCTGAAAAGTTTATAAAATAATGGAATGAGACAGAGCCCAGTAAGTAGCATAATTAATGGGGGTGGGGAATATGCAAGTTTCATGATAGTAACAATTTACAAATCATGTTTTTAATTTGGGAATTTCCAAATAGTTTCTACAAAACCATCTCCAAAAATCATATGAAAAGAATGAATAAATTGACATAGCACAAAGCTTCTCAAGATGTTCTCATGAAATTACATACTATATATTCCTCAAAATATCTCAACATGAAACTACGTACTATACACAATGAATAATAACAACACCGTTCCAAACCAGAAAATCTAACCCAAGGCCACATGACAATTGCCGACACAAAGCCGGAACTCATTGCCGACACAAAGTCGGAACTCATTTGCCGACACAAAGCCGGAACTCATCGCCGACACAAAGCCGGAACTAATCTGCCGACACAAAGCTGGAACTAATAACCATCACAAAGACGGGTGTTAAGATACCATTGTCACACAGACTATAGTATCTAGCTAGATAATCACTGGGTAATCACATGTCACAGCACATGGGTAGAACATAAAGAGCTCACAAATTACCTTTAATTCAAAATACATAATTCACTTCCAAGTAGTTTCATAAAATATTTGAATGCCCAAGATATTCACAAGGTTCTCAGAGCCTTCAACTCATTTCTTGTAAAAAAGATTTTGTATTAACTTCCCAAATAACATAGGTCAAGATAAAGCATCTTTATATTTTTGCAAATAATGCAATAAATCCATAAAACGCATTCTCAAGAATTTAATCAAAGATGCTAGTCTTTTCCTTGCTAACAAATCATGCAATTCCCCGTATGCAATAAGAATATGCATTTTCATATATAATCATATATAGTAGGGTCACAACACAACATCTTTTAGAAAAACATAGTTCCACCATTAATTTTCCAAAATGTGTTTGACCCAAAAATAATGTTTATGCAACATGATTATTTTCCAAAAATCCCATTAAAAAGCTACTTACCTCGCAACCCGCAAAAGCCTAATTTTCCAAGCTCCAAAAGAAATTAGCTAGAACCTAAACAATACCAAGCAAACTTATCAAAATAAGCATAAAGCTTGAAATTGTATCTAGCTACATATTAGGAATTGCCAAATAAGCACTAAATTAGGCAAGCCTAGATTTAGCCTCACAAATAATATTTTCCACTTCCAAAGTTTCTCAACCAATTACTTTACAAGGCATAGACTCCCATTATACTCATGAATCATTCAAGATATTATCTCTAACATCAAAACCTCAATAATTTATGAATAGTTTCCACAAGGTTTTCACAACATCATCAAGAGACCCATGACACCAAAATCACAATATCCTTCCAAACAAACAATTTAAATCTTTAACTAGCTCCAAATAAACCATAAAATTATATTCACAATTTATTTCACAAGATATACCTCAAAACCCCTAAATTTTCACCATTCATAAACCTTAGTTAGCCACCATTAATAAAACCATAAACCCACTCATCAAATTAGTCCACCAAATCAAAAACCCATATACATAATTACAAGAATATCACCCAAGAAGCTCATCAATCTCATGAACATCATTATCAAAGCTTAGATCAAAGTAACCTTGAGCAAAAGTATAAAATCCACTAATAGATTATAAATTTTTACCTTAAATCAAAAGAGATGAATATGCCTTAGAGGTTCCTAGAGAGCTTTGCGGTGATCTTGCCGGAAAAGATGGTGGAGATGGTGGAGGATGAGCACCGGTGAGAGAGGATGAGAGAAATGTTTGTGTAGTGTTGAGAGAAAATGAAAAAAGAAAGAAAAGAAAATGAAGTAAGTGAGCCGGCCAAAGAGGAGATAAGATGAGTGAAATGAGTGGTGGGTAGTAGGGTTAGGTGGGGCACGTGGGAACCCAAAAATCTGATCTTACATTTTTTTTTTTTAATTGGCTGGGACATTACATTCTTCCCCTCTTATAAAAATTTCGTCCTCGAAATTTTACGTACCTTGATCTTGAAAAAGGCTTGGGTACCTTGACAACATATTATCCTCACGCTCCCAAGATGCCTCTTTCGCTGAATGATTCTTCCAAAGCACCTTTACCCAAGGTATTGTTCTATTGCGTAACACTTGCTCCTTACGATCCAAAATCTCTACCGGAACTTCTTCATATAATAAATCGTCTCTAATCTGAAGAGGCTCATAACTCAAAACATGTGAAGGATCAAGAATGTATTTCCTTAACATAGACTCATGGAAAACATTATGAATTCCTGACAGGGCCGGTGGTAGGGCAATTCTATATGCAACTTCGCCCACTCTCTCCAAGACCTCAAAAGGCCCTACAAACCTAGGGCTTAACTTACCCTTTTTGCCAATTCTCATTACTCCTTTCATAGGTGCAACCCGTAGGAAAACTTTATCTCCAATTTCAAGTTCCAAAGCCTTCCTTTTAATGTCATAATAGCTCTTTTGTCTACTTTGGGCTGCCCGAAGTCGATCACGAATCGTATTTACCTTTTACACAAGTCCTCTGAATAATCTCTGGCCCTAAGAGTTTTCGTTCTCCAAAATTTTCAAGCAAACACAATTGCAGCTAACTCCAAGTCATGTGGGGAAATCTTTCTCATGATTCTTACATCCTACTAAGATCCAATGTAATTCCATCCGTAGAGATCACATAACTTAACAACACTACTTGATCCAACCAAAATCCACACTTCCTCAATTTAACAAACTACTTATTTTCTCTTAATATTATTATTTTCTTTTAATAATCCTCAAGTGTTCCTCATCTCTTCTAGACTCTTAGAATAAGTCAAAATATTATCAATGAACACAATGATAAAATGATCCAATTAATCATGAAATGCCACATTCATCAAATCCTTAGAGGTAGTAGGGGCATTAATTAATCCAAATAGCATCATTAAGAACTCATAATGACCATACCTCGCCCAAAAGGCTATCCTTGGTATTTCCCAAATTTTCGACTAGCGGTAACTAAAACAAGATCAATATTACATATACTTGTGCTCTTTGCAACTAGTCAAACAAGTCATCAACGCAAAGTAAGGGATATTTACTCTTAATGATAACTCAATTTAGATCATGGTAGTTGGTACATAACCTCATAGACCCATCATTCTCCCTAAATATTCATACAAGCATGATGAGAAGCCAATCGATCTATGCCTAGGATAACATAAAAATCATGCTTATCTAACAACACCATTTTAGCTAATAACTCTCTACCCTTGATAAAAGATACAAGACTTATGCACAAGATTATTCCATATAATATCACCAATTGGGGTAGAAGCTAATAACTTAAAATCAAGTAGTTCCAAGCTCTTATCAAAACTTTTAGTAATGCACTAGAAACAAAATAATGTGTGAAACCAAGATCAAAAGAACTCTAGCATGTACGGAGAACAGAGGAAGTATACCTATCACCACTGCATTCGTGGCCTGAGCATCCTGAGTAGTTAAGGCATACACTCTACCCTACACCCTTTTCCCATCATCACTACCCTTAACAAATTGGGGTGTGGAAGAGGAACCCGAGCCCTTGGTAGTTGGGCATTGCCTACCAAAGTGTCCAGGTTGCTTACAAGTGTAGCACACCTTTAGTCTTGTAGAAATCCATGCTAGAAACCCATGCTGGAGATGTTTCAGGCAGCCAAGCAAGAGGTTTCTGTAGCTGGAGATGATGTAGTGCAAGCCTTTCAGCTTACTGATGAGTACAACGGCATCCTACTCAGCTAGTACTTTAAGGGTTTTGAGCTGTTGAGGCGTTACCTGACGAAGCACAACCCCGAAGTGGTAGATTGCAAAATATTTTCAAATACAATGGTATTTGGCCATTTTGGTCAAGAAGAAATAATGGTAATGAAAAAAAAATTGCACTATAAAAAACACGAATAATTTTTACCTTTAACCTTACAAATAAAAAAAAAAAATTTGATTAATCAAATGTATTATACTATCTACAAAGGAAAAAAGAAAAGGAAAAAGATGACTCATTTCACATCTTTTGTAAATTTCAAATGCTTATTAAATCTGCATGGTTTCAATGTAGAAATCCAAATGTTCAAAGGTTCTACACATTCATTTTGTCACATTTTTAACCCATAGTACTAACAAAAACAGAAAAATACCAGACATAGAATTTCATAAATTTAAAAGATCACAAAATAATACATATAGAATTTCATAGACTTGATATGAAGGGAATTAACCCGAAATTCCCAACCTGTGAGAAACAAAAAATAGAGAAAACACACGCCAAAGAAAAAACAATCACATGCACAAAACAATCACATGCACAAGACAATATTTACGTGGTTCGGCAATTTGCGTACGTCCACGGAGTTGCAGGGATTTCACTATTATCAGGGAAAAATACAAAGTGCGGCTACAGTTTTTCACTCTCTCAAAAGACTACAACAACCAAACCCTAATCACCAAAACACGTTTTCTACATCCTGTGCACAAGATTCACAATGGGCTACAAATGGGCCAAAAATTTTTCCCGGGGGCACCCAAGCCTCCACTCCATGGACTAAGCCTTAGAAAATCTCCCATTAAAAACCACACAACATTATTCGAGTCAGGTCGGGTTGTCAACCAGATCAAACATAACTAGGCTCCACAAAGCCCAACATGATAGAGTGTGTTATCCTTTGGATTAATACATATAGGTTGAAACAAAGACATATTTTTAACCCCAACCAACATTTCTTGTGATTTGTGACAAAATCTATAACTACCACCTGCCATTTGTCAATATTTATCTATAAGTTGATTCAGCTGAAAATACAAAACCATAATATTAGTTAGAATGCCACAAAGATGTAATATTAGCCCAACAAAGATGTAATGGTTAATAGGATATTAGCACTATGATTTAAGTCATCGGTGTTTCAGATAAATCTGATAGTAAAAACATAAAGTAAACTTAGAACAAACAATTATCAATAGAAATCTACCAAGAAAGCCACTAAATATATTTTTCTTTTTTAGTGAGTAACTAAAATATAATATAGGTTCTGCTAATGATAAAATTCCTTGTAATCCTTAAAATATCATTTGTTGGAGTAATATCAAGACACATAAAATACTTCCAGGACTTATAAATGTGATTCAAACTCAATTGTTTTCCACTAAATTTTTAAAAAAAACAACTCTATCTCACTGCAAGTTAAATAAATGAAGTTAGGATTTTTTTTTTCAATTCACTTAAAGTTACTACTAAATATAGGAAAATGAGATAATTTTATAAAAAATATTTTTTGAAAAATGACTCATTTTTTAGGAAACATTATCGCCGAAACAAACAGAACAGGATATTTTAAAAGAATCTATAATATAACAACGTGGTAACCTATGTAATGAATGGAAAATTTTAACAAAATATTTTTTCTTGCTTTATTTTTTGTTTTAAATATATTTCTATAATTATAGTAGTTATTAATAAATTATTATGATCATATTTGTATATAGAACTATCCTTTTTAGTATTTATATAATGTGGCAATATTCTAATAGAGGGTTTAAATATGGAATAAAATCTATATCCCATGAAACTGTATATATTAGCATTGCACAGACTAACTATAGGCAGTCATGACCATTAGGTAGATACTTTTGTGGGCTTTTGTTGTGTGATAGATACTTATTTTGATTTATCCCGTTATTATTTTTTAAATGTTTAATCATTTTCTTTATTGTGATTTATCTAATATTGTGATTTAATCATTTTCTTTAGGTGTTATTCCTATGGATTACAATGATTATATTGATAATAGTGATGAAGATCATTCTTCTGATGTGGAAAACGATGAATATGATGATGAGAAATTATATGATCTTGCTATTGCTGGATGTCATGTTGCAGTGACATATTATATGAAATATATGGATAAGCAATCTTGTAGAGATTTTGAACAAACTGGCTATATGTGGTTGATGGATTGTTTGACGGGTAATGAAACGAAATGTTATGAAATGTTTAGAATGAAGCCACATGTTTTCCTTCAATTGTGTAATGTTTTACAACATACATATGGACTTCAGCACACACGGCATATTAGGCTTGAAGAGTCAGTAGGTATATGTTTAATGATACTTGGACAAGGAGCTTGTTATAGGATGATTCAAGAAAGATTCCAACATTCTGGTGAGACTATACACAGACATTTTCATAGAGTTCTAAAACGCCTTAACATAATGTCAATGGATATCTTCAAGCCTTCTGACCCTACATTTAGTGTAATTCCCAGACATATATAGAAGAATCCATTGTACATGCCACACTTTCAGGTATTCATTTCATACATTCTAATTTGTTTCTAATATTTGTTAGGATTATTTCCTAAGTAACTAAAATTTATATTCTATTTTAGGACTGCATTGGTGCCATTGACGGTACACATCCAAGTTGTTGTTGGAGACGACAAGAAAGCTCCATATTATAATAGAAAGGGTGTGACATCTTTTAATATGATGGCAGCATGCGATTTTGATTTACTTTTCACATTTGTTATGGCTAGATGGGAGGGTGCAGCACATGATACACGTATTTTCTTAGATGCTATCCGTCTACAATCTGTCAACTTTCCAAAACCACCACCAGGTATATGAAATTTTTATATATTAAATATGTATGAAGGATATTATTTATGTACATTTTACATTTTTTTTCTTTTACTAGGAAAATATTATTTAGTTGATGCTGGATACCCCTTAAGGAAAGGATATTTGCCACCTTATAAGGGACAGAGGTATCATCTTTCAGATTTTCGACGAGCTGGTCGAGGGAATCACATAAAAGAGAGGTTTAATTATGTTCACTCATCACTTAGAAGTGCAATTGAGCGAACTTTTGGAGTGTGGAAGAATAAATGGAAAATTGTGAAGCAAATGCCACCTTATGACATTAAGCACCAAAGAAACATTATAGTTGCTACTTGTGTTTTGCATAATTTTATTAGAAAACATGATAGGGAAGATGAGGGATTCAATTGGGATGAACATGACTTGGACAGACCAAGAAGCAATAGTAGTGGAGAAGGTAGTAGCAGACAGGCAAACGTTGAAAATATACAAGATGAGGAGATGAAATTTGTTCGTGACAAAATAGCTCGATCCATTTGTGGGTTGTAAACAATATTTTTATTATTTCTGTTTTGGTGTTTTGGTTTTTAATTTTTCGGATAAGAACTTTTTTATTATTGTAATGGATTGTCTAGTATTGATATTGTTGGCAATTAACATTTTAATATAATTAATTTCCTAATCATTTTAATATCTTTTTCTTGATGAGTTATTTTTAATATTTTAAAATTGATAAACTCTCTCCATGAATTTCAACAACAAAAACATCATTATTGTTGTTATTATTAATGTAATTGTTAAGCTTAATTACATATTTTCAATAATAAAAAACACTGATCATAGGAAAAATGACAATATAACCTTCAAAAAATAGTTAAGTCCTTTTTTGGAATTTATACTCAAAATAGCTATTTTTAAAACAGCTTATCCAAACGCTTAAGATGGCTTTAAAAATAGAAAACACATATTTTCACATTTTTACCAAACACTTATCTGTGGTTTTTAAAATGGAGTTTTCAAAACGCACGTTTTAAAAATGCTAATTTTTAAAACGCACATTTTGAAACAGCTTATCCAAACAGGCCCATAATAATGATGTGTAAATTTGTGAGATCTCAAAAACTAAAATGTGCTAATATATTAGGCCCCATCTATTAAAAGGTAGTTCCTGTATGGTTCTTGATGATGCCAAAAATCATCAGTAAGTCACACAGTCATCACGTACTCTAGATAAAACCTGCGCAACAAAGAAGAGGAAGACCTCATAGAGAGTACTAGTGTGGTACCGGCCAAATACCCTTCGAAGGTTAAGTTAGAGAACTTTTACAACTCTAGAGTGGCAGAACTAGGATAAATTATGTGTACCTTGATTTGTGAGGGCTTTGGGGTTTTTATAGTAGAGTAGAGATGACTTTCGTTTCTTGGCGGGAGGGTCTTTCCTTGTAGGGAAGATCCTCATTAATTTACATATTTTGCGAGATCCTTTCCTTATAAAGGTTCCCTTGATTAGGATTAATCGTGGAGTATAAGACATTTCCTTGTATAGATATCCGTGGAGGTCAAGCTAGGCTACGCTGGACTCGTCGGCTTCTTCATTCCCGTCAGCCTCTTCACTCGTCTGAAGATCCCCCATCAGCTTCATGGAGATGCTTGTCAGATGTCATGGGTCCGTCTGCCATGTGGAACCGTCGCCTTGATCTCTGTCTGTTAATACGAAACCGTCGGGTCTTGAGAAGCCGTCGGCTTCTTCGTTATGCCCAAAATATCCTTATCAGCTGCCCCTACTCCGTCGGCTTTAACTGACGGGTCATGGAGTGTGATTTGTTAGCTTTTTTATTATTATTTATTTGGAAAGAAAAAGGGTGTCATTAATGGCTCTTGAGTAGCTTTCATTAAATGCTAGGACACGTGGCACAGGCTGGTTGGCCTCATTTCTGAACAAAAGCATCACTTCGTTTCCCGCGCTCCTTCGTCCTATAAATAGTTCATCTCCTCCTCCTATTTTTCCTTATTTCATCTTTACGAACTATAAGAGAAGGAGAGCTGTCGTTCTGTCGCCTTCGTTACCGTCAACCTACTGTCGCCAATCTTCGAAGGGATCATCGCTTTTCAATCTATCCGTTTATTATTGTAAGTTTTTATTCTCTTTTATACCTTTGCATCCCGTCCCTTCCCCCCCCCCCCCCTCCTTTTTATGTTTTGAGACCTCGTCAAGATAGGTTCTTAGACAATACCTCCGTCCCTTGTAGATGGATAGATGTTAGATAGGAAAGTGACGAATGAACTGTCATCGTCAGTCCGTGAGGATGCGAGCTACGATGAGGTCTTTCTGTCAGGGCGTCGTCCTAAGGAAGATTCCCCTAGGTCCTTAGAAAGGGAGTCGTCTACCCAATCTTTGAGTGATGAGAACAAAGGAGAGGATGAGGGAGATGTGGAGGATGAATATGACGAGGGAGAAGGAGACGGAGTGGAAGGAGAGGACAAGGAGGAGGGTGAGGAAGAAGGTGACGAGTACGAGGGTGAGGACGACAAGGGAGCACCTGAGGAAGGAAGTTCAGGAAGCCTAAGGGACGGTAGGACTTGTCCCTTTATCCTTCCTGCGATATGGACCATCAACGACTTTTTGCCGACGATGACGACTAACATCTTCAAGAACCTCTGGGATTATTACCAAATCCTCAAGAATGTCCCCATCCGTCTGCCCAGGAAGTTCGAATGGTGCTACTCTAGGAAGACCGCAGACGTTGGTATGTATGACGCCATGTTCACAACGGGATTGAGATTACCATTGACGGAACTACACCGTCAATTAGCCAATTTCCTAGGTTTATCCGTCAGCCAAATAGCTCATAATGCTTGGAGGATATTCATAGGAGTTAAAGTACTTTGGGGTCGTCTTAGTGGTGAGAACCATCGGCTTACTCTCGACGAGTTATTTTATTGTTATAGATCTCAACACATCTCCTCGTCCAAAGGGATCTACCATTTTGCAACGAGGAAGATGTCACTCAGGCTGGTGTCGGACATGCCTAACTCCAATAGGAATTGGAAAAATAGGTACTTTTTTGTCCAAGGGACGGACTGGGTGTGCCGACGGGAGGAGTGGGTTACTATGCCCCATGGCTTCGACAATACTTGGGGTATTGTCAAGGATTCAAGTTTAGTACCGTCTGCATTCTCACCTTTTCTTTATTTATTTGCTAAGTATTTGACGTCGTCTGCTTCTTTCTTTTTTCAGCTAGCGTCCGTTCGCAGATAACTAACAAGCAGGAGGCCTTTATCCGTCGTGTGCTTGACATCCCTTTTGGTGAAAGGAGGTGGAAGGACCTCATCACCCTTGATACGTTACACGCCTACTATGGTGGCCCTGAATCGACGGCTGTAGCCCGTAGACTGAATGCTTACTCCCGTCGGCGTAAGTTTTTACTTTTTTGGGTTATTTTTCTTCCGTTCGTTTTATACTAACGTCTGATCTTCTAACGTTCGTCTTTTACCCTTTGTAGAAATAGAGGCAGGGATGCAAAGAACTTTGGTAAGGGCGTCAGTTGCGGCATGCAAGCAGAAGGAAAAGGAGGGGGCCTCGACATCGGCTCCCAAAGTCATTAGTAAGGGGACGTCCAAGTAGAAGAGTGAAGGGAAGGACGACCATCCGCTCAAGAAAGGGTCAGGCACCCCTGTTGGCGACAAGCAGCCAAAGCAGTCGTCGCCTCTCAAACCCAACCATAGAGTTGGCAAAGGGTTAATGACAGGGAAGGTCCCGTCGCTCAAGGAGCCATTCGTCATTTGCTTACGCATAAGGAGCATGCCGTCGAGCTGGTTGAATCAATCATCAAGGAGATGGACTTGGATCCTTGTGCCGAGCAGACGACTGAAGATTTAGGGTCGTCGGGTCTCTTCGACCTATCAGGGGTATGTTTTCTTTTCTTAGACTATATTCCTGCGTTATTTGTCCATTCTTTTGTTGACGGTTGTTTTGATCTCAGACGTTGGTATGTATGAAGGCACTTCAACACAGGTGCGTCACTAGTGAAGGGGTGATCCTACGGTTTCGCAAGCGCCAAGAGATTGAAAATAAGGAGCAGGCTTAGTACTCGGAGGCCATCCATACCCTTAACTAGAAGCTGACAGCTAAAACTAAAGCGCTTGTGGAAGAGACCCATTGGTTCAAGGAAGCGGAGAAGGAGAAAACCAATTTGGCGACATAATTGGCCTTTCTTTGTGAACAGATGGAGAAGGCAAAGGCCGACACCGTGGCATAGTTCAGGGCTTCCCAATCCTTCATCGATGCATGCATCGTCTACTACGATGACGGGTTTGAGGATTGCCTGAAGCAAGTTGGGTCCGTCTACCCAGACCTTGACCTATCCAAGGTTTCTCTTGACGACCCGTTGCCGACGACTCCTGCGGTTGGTGACACCGTTGATGAGGAGTTTGATGACTCTACTCATATAGAGGAGCAGATTCCTATAGACAATGGTGTGGTCATTGCCCAACTTGTTCCTGAGGACCACGTCGCCACTTCAGTCCCGTCTATTAAAGACCCTTCAGCTCAAGACGCCCAGGACGCCCAGAACCCTTTAACTTAGTTTTTATTCTTAATTTTTTATGTATCCTATCTTATTTCCAGACAATAGTAAGTGCCTTTATTTTTGGGCTTTGTTGTAAACACTTTCCCTTTTTTATGGGCCTTTGTTTAATATTTCATTACATCCGTTGCTTTTAGCCTTGTTACTTTGAGTGTACTTTTAGCCTTGTACGCAGCGGAAAATTAACAGATCTACTTCATTCGCAATTGATAACATGCACTATGTAAGTTTCAGAATATAGAACAAAAGAGTGTACCTTGGTGCAATGAATTTAAAAACCAAAGATCAGAAGTTCTCGAGAACACTTTCAATCTTCACTCCAATTCCACTTGATGCCCAAGATGTGTGGTCTCTCAATCAGTTATATGTGTATGTTCTTGAAGAGAATGAAAGAGTGTCCAACACTCACATACATCCCATTTCATGTTCTTACTAAAAATATGTATGTTTCTCTCCATATAACTGATTATCTAATTGGGCTAGCCTTTTGGGCCTTTCTAATTGGGCTTTAGTGTGTGGATTGGAGTGGGACCAAAAGGGAACAAATAAGACTTTAGCTCCAATGGGCCTTGGGCTTTTCTGTCAACTCTTGACAAGTCCAAATTTACCATTAATTATATTTAATACCACTATATAAATATAATTGCACTCTAGGCCTTATTAAAAAATTATATCCCAAGACTTTATTGTACATGCAACCCCTTCATAAAATATTCGTAGTAATACAAAGTCATGAATGAAGACTGCCACTTTGTGAATTACTACATCCTAATCCTTGAGTACCCGGTTTAATCCTTTTAAGTTATTCACCATATATTTATGAAATCCAATTTCATAAATATATACTTTAGTCTTACTAAAGTGGTTAGGCCTAATTCTCTGAATAACAAACTCATTAAACTTATCTCAAGGGAATATTTTGTATCTTCGTTAAGAGACTATGAATTTCATCTTAAGAATATATGTTCCATCAACACTAAATGTGGCTGCCCAACATACTGAGATTTTGACCGTTACTTTAGATCTCACTCTTGATATATCAAAGTAACCTACACTTCATGATCAGGTCCATTATTCTCTCAAGATTAAGAGTTCATGTGAATATAAGTCGTGAGATTTATCATTCAATTGACAGTCGTTAGGAGATAATAAATCTCACAGCGGTCCAGTTCAATATGTCTTAACTCTTAAAACATATCAACATATCAACTAGAAGTCACCACTTCCATGATTAAGACAAATCGTCTTAGTTAATATGTTATAATTTTCGCAGATAAAACGCCCAATTTCATCACCGACTACGAACTACAATTCTGAGTTTACAAAAAACTTGTGATTTATATTTTCTGTGACTTTTCACATAAATCACATACTATGCATCTCATGGACTATATGATAATGTTCAAATATTCATGTTACCAATATTTTAGATAATAATAAAACAACTTTATTAAACACAATATTAAGTCATACATAATGTCATACATAATATCATACATAGCATCATACAATAGGATTTAAGGGCACTAATCCTAACAAACCTTTGTTCAGCTGTTGCTCTTACTTCGTCTACTAGGTCAAGCTGTAGGCGCATGGTTTCGTCGTTCCTATTCTCATCATGGTTCTCAACTCTGTAGCTTGTGAGTCTGACCTCAGCTAGGATTATGGTCTCGCTTCCGTACGCTAGTCGAAATTGTGTCTCTCCTATAGGTGTCCTGGCCATTGTCCTGTACGCCTATAGTACGCTTGGCAACTCTTCTGGCCATATACCCTTTGCCCCTTCAAACCGAGTCTTGATGATCTTGAGTAAGGATTGGTTCGTGACCTCAACTTGTTCGTTAGCCTAAGGGTGGGCGGGTGAGGAGTAGTGATTCTTGATTCCCAGTTGTGAGCAAAAATCTTTAAACGAGTCATTGTCGAACTGCTTTCCGTTATCTAAGACCAAGATTCTAGGGATCCCATACCTGTAGATGATGTTCCTCTAGATGAAGCTTCATACGTTTTTCTATGTGATGGTGGCCAAGGCTTCAGCTTCCACCCATTTGGTAAAGTAGTCTATGCTAACCACTAGGAACTTCAGTTGTCTTATCGCTATTGGGAATGGGTCCATGATGTCTAACCCCCATTGAGCAAAAGGTCATGGAGCCGTCATTGGAGTGAGCTCTTCTATTAGCTGTTTAATGACGTTGTTGAACTTTTGACATTTGTCACAAGCTTTGACATAGGCTTGGACATCCTTCTACATGGTAAGCCAATAGTATCCAGCCTGGATTAGCTTGTGCACCAGCAACCATAACCCTGAATGGTTCCCGCAAATCCCTTCATGAACTTCTTTCATGACATAATCTGCTTTCTCGGGGCTTAAGCATCTTAGGTATGGGCAGGAGAAGCCTCTTTTGTACAAGAAATCTTTTATCAGGACGAATCGTGCCGCCTGAACCTCAACTTTCTTGCGGCCTCCTTATCATCAAGTAGTGTCCCGTCTTTCAAATAAGAAACTATCGGTGTGGTCCAATTGCTTCCTGAGTCTATTTCTTGCACACCGACGCTGTTTATCAAAGGTGAAAGCTGAACAAAAAAAAGAACCTTATTGGGGATGAGCATGTGTTCTGCTGATGTGGTTTTGGCAAGACGGTCGGCTTGCTTGTTCTCTTCCCTAGGGATTTGAACAAACTTGGCCTAAAACTCGCCCACCTGTTTCCTTACTTGCTCCAGGTATTTCTTCATTTTTTTCCCTTTGCATTTGTAGTCACCGTTTACCTGACTCGTGACCACCTGAGAGTCGCAATACACAACCACACTCGTGGCCCCTACGGCTTTGGCGAGATCCAATCCTACCACTAAAGCCTCGTACTTCGCTTCATTGTTGGTTGTAGGGAAGTCAAGATGAACCATACATTCGATCTCGTCCCCTTCTGGAGAATGAAGCACTATACCTGCTCCGCCAGCCTACTTGTTAGACGATCCGTCCTTATGTATACTCCATTGAGGATGTTTTTCTGCCCCATGGCCTTCCATGTTGGTGAATTCCGCAATAAAGTCAACGACCACCTGTCCCTTTATGGCAATACACGGGCGGTATTGTACGTCGAACTCGCTCAATTCTATTGCCCATAGCGCCATCTGTCCAGCTGCTTCAGGGTTATTTATTACTCGCCGTAGAGGCTTGTCCGACAGAACGACCACAATGTGGGCCTGGAAGTATGGCTTGAGCTTATGATATACGGTAACTAAAATGAAGATGAGCTTCTCCATCGGTAGGTACCTCTCCTCTGTGCCATGGAGTGCTCGGCTAGTGTAGTACACGAGCTTCTACACCCTGTCTTCTTCTTTGACTAAGGCCGCACTGACAGCAGCCGGGGAGATGGCTAGATAGAGAAATAGCTCTTCCCTTGGTTGGGAGGGACTTAGCAATGGTGGGGAAGATAGGTATGCATTTAGATCATCAAAAGCTTATTGACATTCGGCTGTCCACTCGAAGGACTTCTTCAGCGTGCAAAAGAAAGGTAGGCACTTGTTCGTTGCCCTTGACACGAACCTGTTTAGTGCAACTACCTTACCATTGAGGCTTTGTACTTCTTTTATGTTTTTTGGTGGCGCCATCTCCATTATGGCCCAGATCTTATCTGGGTTGACTTCAATACCTCTTTGAAACACCATGAACCCTAGGAATTTTCTAGCCGTCATCCCAAATGCGCATTTGCCCGGATTGAGCTTCATGTTGTAAGAGCGGAGGGTATCAAAGGTCTCTTTGAGGTCGTCTAAGTGGTCGTCTTCCCTTCGGCTTTTCACTAGCATGTCGTCCACATAAACCTGGACATTTCTTCCAATCTAAAGTGCAAACATCTTGTTTATAAGCCTCTGATATGTTGCACCTGCGTTCTTGAAACCGAACGACATTACTTTGTAGCAGAAGAGGTCTTGGCTGGTGACGAACGAAATTTTTTCCTGATCAACTTTGTCCAATTTGATCTGGTTGTAACCAAAAAACGCATTCATGAAGCTCAATAACTGGTATCTTGCTGTCGAATCTACCAAGACGTTAACCCGCGGGAAGGGGTAGCTATCCTTGGGACATGCCTTGTTCAAGTCCGTGAAGTCTACACATATCCTCCATTTCCCGTTGGCTTTTTTGACCATCACTACATTGGCCAGCCAGTCGGGGTAGTACACCTCCTGATGAATTTTGCATCTTGCAGTTTGCGGACTTCTTCCGCTATAGCCCGGTCTCGTTCTTGGGCGAATACTTGCTTCTTCTGATGGATAAGGGGAAAAGAGGGTGACACATTCAACCTATGCACTATGACTGAAAGGTCGATTTCAGACATGTCTTCATGACTCCAAGCAAAGACGTCCTGATTTTCTTTTAAGAATGTTGTGTGCACTTAACGGACTAACGGACTAGCGAGGGTGCCAATCCTATTCGTTCGCTCAGGCTTAGGGTTATCAAGAAGTATCTCCTCCAATTCTTCAACGGGCTCTGTGACCGCTCTCTGTTCTTCTATGCTCATGGTTTGCAAGTGGTCGTCCATTTCCAACATTGATATGTAGCACTTGTGTGCTGCCACTTGTTCCCCACATACCTCTCCTACTCCGTATTCGGTGGGGAATTTGATCATCAGGTGATAGGTTGAAGTCACGGCCTTCCATGAGTTGAGGGTAGGTCGGCCCAGTATGGCATTATAGGCAGATGAGCAGTCGACAACAAGGAATGTAACATCTTTAGTAATTTGTTGAAAGTAGTCACCGACCGTCATAGGCAATGTGACCGCGCCGAGGGGGTATACTCTCGTTCCTTTGAACCCAACGAGCGGCGCGTTGGCTGGTACGAGTCGCTCTCTCTCGATCCTCATTTGCTGAAACGCCGGGTAGTAGAGGATATTAGCAAAGCTTCCATTATCAACTAGGACCCGGTGAGTGTTATGGTCCCCTACCTGGATACTAACAATGAGTGCATCGTCGTATGGGTGGTAGAGATGTTGAGCGTCTTCTTCCGAGAATTTAATTATAGGGTTGTCGACCCGTGCCATCTTTAGGATGAAACTTGTCAGCTGGACGTTCTGAACCATCCTAAGGTAAGTCTTACGGGCCTTCTTAGATGAACTAGAAGTCGTGGTGCCCCCTACAATCATCCTTATGTCCCCTATGGGTGGCTTGGGGCACTCGTTATCCCTTCTAGCAACCTGTTTTTGTGGTGGGTCTGCCCTTTCTTTGCTGACGAATCGTTGTAGTTTTCCTTGTCTGATAAGGGCTTCAATTTGCTGCTTCAAGTCATAACATTCAGACGTGTCGTGACCATGGTCATGATGAAAACGGCAATACTTGTCTTTGGACCTCTTACTGGGATCTCCTTTCAACTTGCCAAGCCACGTCAAGGCCGTGTCGTCCTTGATTTGCATTAGGACCTAATCGATCAGGGCAGTTAGCAGGGTGAAGTTTGCGAACCTTCTAGTAGGGGTTTAGAGCGCCTATCCTCCCGTCGATCTCCGGTTCTGGTTATCTTCCATCCCCTGTCTTGTCGTGCATCTTCTTGCCTTTCCCTCTTCTTGGGTTTCTCCTCTCAAGCTAGTAACATGTCTTCGGCATTCATGTACTTAGTAGCTCGATAAAGCACGTCTGACATGGTCTTCGGGTCATTTTGTATAAAGAGAATAGAAACTTCCCCTTTTGCAATCCATTGGTGAATGCAGTAATAAGTATCTTGTCATCAGCTTCGTCTATCGAGAGGGCTTTCTTATTGAAGCAGGTTATGTAGGATCTCAGCGTCTCGTCCTCCCATTACTTGATGCTCATCAGGCACGCAGTGGACTTCTTATACCTGTGCCCCTTGATAAAGTGCGAGGCAAACTACGCGCTCAGCTCCTTGAAGGTACCGATGGAGTTGGGCATAAACCTGCTGAACCACATCCTTGTGGGACCCTTCAGCATAGTTGGGAAGGCTTGGCACATGATCTTGTCTGCCACACCCTGTAAGTGCATGAGGGTTTCGAATGACTCTAGGTGGTCTAAAGGATCCTTTGACCCGTCATAGGCTTCTATCTACAACATACGAAACTTTGCAGGAAGGGGGAATGAAGTGACGGGTGCCGTGAATGGTGAATCCGTCCGTTGGACCAGTTCGTCCAGGTCGTTTAACACCCGCCCTTTGAGGGCGTTCATCATGAAGTTCATCCTCTCCTTCATCATCTGCATCTCTGCGACCATATGTAGTGGTACCGTATCTGCAATGGATGGACAGTTGATATCTTGTCGTTCTTGTTTGCTCGGGGCATTGCTGCCTTTTGGTCCTTCTCGGTCCCTTCTTTCGGCACTGGTGCCCTCTTGCTCCTCTCCGTGGCTATTGGGCCTAACATCCCTTTGGCGTAGCTGTTCCTTCAGGTCATGGTTTTGTATAGTAAGACATTCTACAGCCGCGACTAGGGTCTGTACCTGTCTTTTAAGGGCAGTAGTGCAGGGTTCATCTCCGTTATTGTTGTTGGTTGCCATCAAGCGAGTACCATACTACTCTTTGTCTTGGAAGTGTTTAATATGGCTGATAGTGCTTTCTCTCTCGTTCCTACAGACGACGCCAACTAATGATGCCAAAAATCGTCAGTAAGTCACATAGTCCTCACGTGCTCTAGACAAAATCTACGCAACAAAGAAGAGGAAGACCTCACAGAGAGTATCGTGTGGTATCGGCCAAATACCTTCCAAAGGTTAAGTTAGAGAACTTTTACAACTCTAGAGTGACAGAACTGGGGTAAATTATGTGTACCTTGATTTGTGAGGGCTTTGGGGTTTTTATAATAGAGTAGAGATGACTTTCGTTTCTTGGTGGGGAGGGTCTTTCCTTGTAGGGAAGATCCTCATTAATTTACATATTTTGTGGAATCCTTTCCTTATAAGGGTTTTCTTGATTAGGGTTAATCGTGGAGTACAAGACATTTCCTTGTATAGATAATCGTGGAGGTCAAGCTAGGCCACGCTGGACCCATCGGCTTCTTCATTCCCGTCGGCCTCTTCACTCGTCTGAAGATCCCCCATCAACTTCATGGAGATGCTCGTCAAATGTCATGGGTCCATCTGCCACGTGGAACCGTCGCCTTGATCCCCGTCTGTTAATACGAAACCATTGGGTCTTGAGAGGCCGTTGGCTTCTTCGTTATGCCCAAAATATCCTTATCAGTTCTCCTCTCTTATATATTTACCTACTCTTTCTTTATAAAATCAAAAACACAAAATTTATGGTTCTCGTGCTAATAGGTGTTGATATTGTAGGGATGGTCATTTGGGATACAACTGCTTGGAAGTTTGACAACATGGTGGTATGTTTGTTTTTCTTTTGCTTCTTCCACTTTTGATTACAAGATACTAGTGATGTAATCCCTTTAGAATATAGTTGCAATGTACATTGAATGACTTCGCAATTAATTTGGCCGCATCAATGAGAATAGAATAGCCTTGTATTCCACCTTATTAAACTCATAGGGAAGTACAAATTAATTTATAGAATCAACACAATATATATTATCTTGACATATGAACCATAGGAAGTACCATGGTATTCACATTTTCCACTTCAATTAAGTAGTTTATATTTACGCACCATTGAGGGCTAATCAGTAACACATTTATCACATTCAACTGTTACATCATGTGCACCCTTTAGGATTTTACCTTCTTGATGAATCTTGTGTTCATCAAGTATAATGGAGTCTTGTTGAGGCTCTAAAGTATATTTTTCTAGTTGCATGCATATTGACTTGTACTTCTTTGTAATTGTCAACATCAGGTTTTGGAGGTACTTAATGTTCCCCAACAACCAAAATCTCATTACCAATATTGTCTTCTATTATGTGGGAAGTAGGAATCTCATTGTGAAATGAGGCCTTCAATGTATTAAGGTAGGTATATGGATCTAATCCAACTCTTCTTGGAACCTAACAGAATGGTCTTGAGTCACCTTCATTAGTTCAGGAATGAGTTAAGGAAAAGAAATTGTACAAGCATTCATCCTAGTGTGCAATTGGTTGTCTACTCCATTGCCTCATATTATCTTTTTGATCTTGAAATTGACCATACTGAGATTGGGCTGGATAACTCTGTTGAAAACATTGTGATACATGTATATATTTTCCTAAGGTTGGCTTTCATTTTTTTTCCCATGTATAATTGCAAGAAGTGAAAGTCCCAATAATCATTCCAGAACTCCAAAACTTTCTCAGCAATTCGCATTCTAGCACAAGTCAATGGGTTTGGCTCATAGAACCGTAAAAATAGGTGGCCCCCAAATAGTACCTTGATTTTCTAAAGTAATAAACCTTAATAGAAAATTGTGTCGAGAATCTGGATTGTTGAAAGTAGGTTGACTGATTGAGTGTGGGTCTGAACAATTTGGGCTAGAGCTTGCTGTTCATGAGGTCACGTCACTAAAGAGACAATTAGGCCCCAAGTTTACTCTGGCCTTGCTATTTTAGGAGAAGTCTATTGTAGTATTGTTTCATGAGTTTTGGGCATGGTTCGGGGTTTGATTAAGCTGTCGGTACGAGGCATCATGCGTGTGCACTCACACACATCCAAGTTAAAGGTACTGTGTGCATACAACTGAGAGATTGAACCCTGACTGAGTAGAAGAGAGACACTGGCTTCAGGAAGATAATAGAATTTGTGACAACGTAGGAGATGGCTGAGCACGAAATAGAGAACCAGCATCATGAACTGTGGAAGTATGTCCAACTCTTATAAACTCCCTTTCCTCTTTATTCAAAACCTAAATAGCGTACATGATGGATGCTGGGGGAAAGTGAGGGGGAAGTTAAAAGATTGTTTCATCACATCAGTATAGATTTTTCCTCTTTTGATTTCCCTTTCAAAAAACCAAGAATACCCAAAACTCAAATGTCTATATTTGATTTCCTAATTGCATCCCTTAAGCTAAAAGCTTAGCTGGTCCATAATTAGCCCATCTTTTTAAGAGCTCAACTGGACAGTTGGAGGAAAAAGAGGGTTGTGTCTTCGGCTATGCCAAACCTCTTCCATTGCCATTGGAGTCTAATATCAGTTGGGAACTTGGGAGAAAGCGTGAACTTAAAGTTTGATTTCAGTAAGTATTTGATTTGATTAGCTTATTCTTGGATAATATGAAGAATGCTTACTTGGAATTAGGATAGTTGACTGTATTATATTTTATCGTTCTATTTAGCCGTGTGGCATTTCTACTAACAGGTGTGCGTATTTCAGTGTGTGAAATAAATACCACCCTTTAATTAATGTCTTAGCTTCTTTATTGTGCCTTTTCAATATTCATTATGATAGGATGGTGGCACATGCCGTGTGTGTGCTTCTTGTCAAATAACACATATTCCTCTACTGAAAAAGTTTTGGCTCCAAAGATGTCTTGCTCCAACCATGATATAGCAATTAAGTTATGTGTAGTTTTATTCACATGGCTTTTCTAATGAGTTATGACTTATAACTTGTTTAAATAATACAAAAATAGTTTTATAGTTCTATAGCTCCAAACATGTTTGGAACCAAACATTGATTTTCCTCTTAATTCAACCTGATTTCCTCTAGAATTTAATGGAAGTTGTTTTTTTGGATAAGGTGGTATAAGAAACAATAGTACTTGCTATTTTTTTGCTAAATGAAAAAGGGGGTCTTTGGTTTGGACTTTACGACCCCATGCCACGTGACAGTACTCGTTGTTGCTTCATCTTCACTTGCACAAATCTGGTCTTTGCCACTTCATCTTCACTTTCACAAGGCTCACTTGTTGATCGTTTCTATCTCTCTACATCCTCAAGCCCAAATTTGTTCATCTGGTTCATTTCCAAGAACTGAAGTCCTCATACCACACCTCAAGAACAGATGGCCGTTCTTAAGAATCATTTCTCAAACTACAATTTGATGGAGAGGTGAAGAGGTGTCTTATAATTGTCATTATACATTGAAAATTTAGCGCAGTGTAAAGGAGAAGAGGTACGTCTTGTAATTGTTTTACATTGAAAAGTCATTGATCAGTTCTCTAAGATCCCAACCAAAAAACAAAAATAAAAAGGCTAAAATACATATATATGAATCCTCTGGCATGTTTTTATTTACTCTAATGTCACCATGAATATCACAGCACTTTCCAAGATCAGATGCGTCGAAGAGAGGCTAACCTCTTCTCAAGATTCTCAACATCAAGAGATTCGGGGGGCCTGCATATAGAAGATATAGATGATAGTTAGGATTAAAGGATGAATTTTAATCCTAAATACATAGTCCACAACAAAAAAAAAAATTGATTAATATAAATCAATGTAAACATATAGTATAAGAGACAAACCAGCTTCCACCAACCCATGACTTGATTATTCCATCTATGTTGATGGATCTTAAGTTTCTTTTGGTAAAAAACAAAGTTGCAATTTTCACAACTATTTGTCAAAGTACCATACCTTCCCAAACTATAAAGGAAAATGGGGCTGTATAGGGTTCAATAAAGTTGAACCCTATACAAAACCATCACTCAATAATTTCCATAACTTGTCAATCATATCCTCCAACCACAACCCAACCACTGTCTCACCCCCAAAATCAAATGATTCAAAGTCCTCAAAAACAGTCTTGATTCTTCAAGCCACTTGAGCCACTCAACCAGTCCATCTAAGATATCCTCATAACAGTATTTTAAACTCAAAATTTTGTCATTCAAACACTGAAATTTTGATGATATAAGCAATCACACAGTAACATATCTTTGGCAGTGAATCAACGTTCAAACATTTATTTATTTATTTATTCACACATGCATACCTAGTAGCAACATTTTCAACATTCCTTGATGCAATCCGGCCTTTTGGAGCTGAAGATAACTGTTAATTCATACCAGAACCAAACAGTTGTTAAGATTACATTGATCAGAACAAAGAAAAAAGAACATGCAAGGTAATTCAAGATCTCAAAGCAACCAACCTGGGATGCAATATCCACACCAATCTCATCAAGCACCTGCAGAAAAACCATAAAATTAGATACACAAGGGGGAAGGGAATGCAATGGCCCCAATAAGAAGAAAAAAATTCAGGCTGTCAATTGCACCTGGTTAGTCAGCTCCTCTGTTTCCTCCTCAGCCTCATCTTTATCTAAAGTTTCATCAATAGACTCTGACATCATCTCTATCTGGAAAATGGATAATAGAACATGAAAAGCGTATATTATAACCACCTCCAATGATGTTATCAAAACTCAATTCAATGACCATATGTAAAGCCTTTTTTGCAGAGAAAATGGTTAGGAATCTCTTGCACAGTATGAACTGGGTCAAAAATTCAACCAACCCACAATTTAATCTGCAGCACATAATGCTTTCCTTTGTCTGGGGACACTAATTCGATGGCTTAAGACAAGAATTGTGGCAAGAAGTAAAATGGTGAAACTATAAAAAATCTTCTGAAGAAGCTGAAAGTATCACTACCATCCTTTGTTATTCATTCAAAGGAAAGTGGGGAAAAAAGAAAGAAAGAAAGAAAGAAAGAAAGAAATGAGAGTGTTACCGTCATGTCCATTTGTGCTGACTGCATCTGAAATTCTTTAATCACCTTAGCTTGTTTTGCTGGTGCCATTTGCTGAAAAAGAGAAGCAGAAATTGATGATATTACTACCAAAATATAAACAAAGGATACCTCAGGTTGGCCTTTCAACATTAACATTAGAAGCAAGACAAAGCAACCTCCTTATGGCAAACATATTCAGGTGTTGAGTACTACACTGGGTTTCAGTTTATAAGTGTCTATGCCAAAGAAGTATAACTGAACAAATTATTCAGACTGATTAAGAACAAATCTCTTTCTGTGGATCATTTCATATACTTGTCTATCCATAATAGAAGCTTGACTGGACACAGTGGACGGCAAACCATGGAAATATCAATTTTGATGAATGATATATCTCCTGCGTATGATTAGGATTTTTTAGGGTTGTTGATAATAACAAATGGTGACCTTTGACACATACCTTGTTCATTGCCACCATTGCTTTAGTTGCACCCTTCATTCCAGTAGAAATTGAAGTGCTGGCATACAGTGCCTGCAGAAACAGAGATCAATGTTTAGCAATGAAAGAAAGTGTACAAATTCCTATCCTTTTAAACACAAGGTTTATCCAGGAAAAATAGTGACCTGTGTATGAGTTGCAACGCCTCTGATTTGGGCACGACTTCCTTGCAAATTAGTTATCTGTTGACGTAGCCGAACGAGTTGACGAGCTAAGATTCTGGTGGCAGCCTGGATTGTTGAGGTAAAACACATGTTGAGAATATATATATAAAAAAATAAAAAATAAAAAATAAAAACTGGTAAAATGAAAACCATAACATAAAATTACATGTTGAGAAATGGAAAAATTAGTTTAATAAATTTTTTAGTGGAAGTGACATAAAGACGAGTGAATTGTGTAACCTGATTAAGGTAAAAAATGTAGGTTTGTGAAAGAATTAGGATGATTGAGGTAAAATACGTGTTGACAATGAAAACATAAAAAATGTTGGGACTTGATGAAATTCTCAATATGTATAACAAATTTGTAACTATTATGAGAACTAGTGGAGGAGGCATCACAAGTAAGCTTCCTATCTCTTTACACTAGTGATGGATGAGCTCACTAGATCAATTCAAGATAAAGTCCCCTTGGTATACACTTTTTCCATATGATACATTATTAGTGGATGAAACTAGATATGGAACTAATGTCAAGTTAGGGAATTTTGAGTCTTCAGAACCAAAAAGCTTTCAGCTAGGTAGGACTAAAATAGAGTACATGAAATGTAAGTAAAAGTAGCAGTAAAAATGAAGGGGTTGTAAGATTCAGTGATGATCAAGATAGAGTAAATGGAATGTAAGTAAAAGTAGCAATATATGTTGGAGTTATAGGACTCAATCATTAAGAGATACCAAAGAGTGACAATTTTAGATATGTTGGATCTACAAGAGGGGTTGTAACATTTTATCACCTAATGTACATGAGATTGACCTACAATGAACCACTTGGGAAAATCAGTCATAATATAGGAATTCCTAAGAGTTCCGTTCTATCATTAACTATGTCATTTTTCCTCAGTTCACTCCTATAGAGAATGCAATTTTTTCATGTCTCAAAACCAAAACAAAAAAGTTCATCTAATGCATGCACCCTTATCTCTATGATGCTTTACTTCAACATAAAGCGATAATCAAGGATACATTTAAAACACTTCATAAAGAGGTATCATATTGATACAAGGTTCAATTCACTAATAGTCACATTTAGATTGACAAATCCTAGCTGTTTCAGCCGTCAATTTACCATAAGGTAACAGCTTACATTCTATGGTATATGAAAATGTGAAAATTATTAAAGCAGGAACAAAAAACTTGCCTCATTTCCAGTTTTAGCTGTTTTCTTGATTTCTGCCACCAATTTCTTCTCCTGAAATTGCATTCCACAGAACAAAAATTGGAGAAAGAAATATAACTGAAGATTTTTTAAAAGGAAAAAGTACCCATGAAAAATTCCATACCTCCATCTGAAGTGACGAAATCTCCCGTTCAATACCTACACAAAAGAATGGTGCAGCATCAAGTAATAGTTGCAGTAAGATAGAACTTTAAATGTTACAGTTTTCCTTAGTATATGGAAGCTGTTCTATTTAAGACTTAACTATTGCTTTTACAAATTGGCATAACTATGGGCATGGATCTCTTACTCAACTAAACCTTAATCTGAATTAAATTGGGGTTGGCTCTATGTATCCCCTTCAACTAATCAGATTCAACTAGCTACTCCATTCTAACCCTATCAAAAATCATACTCTCTCACCTCTGTAACCCATTATAGATGCAAAAAATGAGAGATATAGCTCATTCATAGGTAATAGTAGATGCCAATTGAGCCCCCCTAACTAACTAAATGTCTGTTTGGAAACAGCTTTTCTTTTGTCTGTTTAGCATATTTGCTTATGTTAAATCTGGATTTTTTTTTCTGGGTACGACTAGACTTTAACAAAATTTGAGCAAATCAACAAATAAAATTTCTGCAAAAGCTAAATTTAAATGCACTATCATTGCCAAAATCAGCGTAATAATAAATATAGATACAAAGAATGGACTTTATGGATTCTGTGCATTGAATAGAAAAAAAAAACTTCATTTTCATCCGTAAAATTAGTAAAAGGGAAAGAAAAACGTTCATTGCATACATACATACCTCTTGTGGCAACAGCCATTTCTCTCTTGCTCGTTCGCAGAGCATCTGTCAGAAACAGAACAAAAACCCACTTTTTAAAAAACGTTATACAAGAAAATTTAGCAACAATTTATCAATATCTTGCCTAGAAAGCTTAGAAATTTCCTGTCCTAAAAAACCCAAATTTCGATTTTTTTTTTTAACTTCGTTTCTTTTTGCAACAATTTCTTGGGAACCAAACACACCCAAAAAAAAAGGAAAAAAGATTGAAGCTAAAATAGTCAGATAGAGAAAAAATTGGACCTTTGGGCGAGGTTTTCTTCTTGAAGATGTTCATAGTCTCTACTCTTCAGTCTTCAGTGAGAGAGAGAGAGTGGAAAGCAAGGGGAAAAGCAAAAAAATGATTAGTGCTAATGCTGTAGGTGATGCCACTGTGGGAAGACTTTTCTCAGGGGAAGGGAGCGTGCTGTTTTTCTCCACGTGTACCATCCAACGGTAATCAACCAAGTAGCCGTTACAATTGCTCTTTTACTAAAATGTCCCTACTATTTATTTATTCACAATCTCTTATCTTATCCCCACGTTTGACTGTCCATTTTTTCAAATACTTTACCCCACACCACAACTCATTTCCTTTCTCGACCGCGATGTGTTTGGAAATCGTGATTCTGTGTCCAGGTCTACCCTTTTTTTCTTTTCTTTTTTCTTGATAATTTGTTAAATGATTTGGGGATTTTTTTTTAAAAAAAAATTAGCTTGTAGTGTGCTTTTGTGCTAAAATTCATTATCTCTCTTTTTCTGTGTGTTTTTCTTGGGAAAAAAAAAATTGGAAAGAATGTCCTAAAACAACTCTCAACTTTAGGGATAGTGGCACTAACACCACTTGAATTTTTTTTTTTTTTTTTAGCATTAATACCTGAACTTCATACATGTGTCAAATAATTATTTATATTAGTGTATCGTTTAATAAACTAATTTTCTAGTAAATTGACATGCACAATGTGGACAAAAAATAAAAACAAAGCCAATTGTTGCAAACCGATTGAGAAGATGAGACAAACTTAGGGTCTAGGAAGGAGAGAGAGAGAGAGAGAGAGAGAGAGAGAGAGAGAGAGAGAGAGAGAGAGGGTTGAATTAGACAATGCCATTAGTGATCTTGTCGAAGCCAAATTTTGTGGCCTTGCCCAGTTGCCACTGGTCGGCATTCATGGTCATGCTTTGAATAAGAAATTGATTAGTTTTAGGTTGACATTCTTAACCCATAATCAACTTGAATTAACGTTATTAATTATTTGAGTCAAAGTGGGTTGATCTTCTTTGACATGATCTCATTTAACCCATATAATTAAATATCCTTTTAAAAAAAAAAAAATTCTAAACCTACATTTAAATTTTAAAAAAGAAAAATGTGTAATTAAAAATTTTATAAGGGTTAAATTGTAATTTTGATCCAACAAAACCTATTATACCTAAGCTTCTATCCAAACAAGCACAAACTCATTTTACTTTCTAGTTATAGTAGAGTTGTCATTGCTGCTGATGTTGATGCTGTCTTTTTCTCATCAATGAGTTCTCTCTCATGTTTGGATTTTTTTTTCTTCTCTCCTCTTGCATTGTTTTAATATCATTTCTCCCTTTCTTTGAAGTTCTCCGCAACCAACAACAATTAAAATAGAATCCCAATGACCTTCTTTCATTAACTTTCTCGTGTATCGTTTTTTTTTTTTTTTAAAGTAGTGATATTACTCTTTTGGCTAGTGTGGATTGTGGACACTCTATTTTGTACTGATTTATTAAAAATCCCTAGTCTCAATGATGAAAAGTCCCAATCCCTACCAAAATGAATATAACTGGCCTAATCCTCTCTCATCAAGTATAAAAACAAATAAAGTTTTGTTTTTACAACTAAGGTATACTCAACTTTCTATGTTTGAATACATTATAAATAATACTAACCCAACTCTAAACCACTATCAATAAAAGTACAAGTAAAAAAGTATCACATTAGGGTGAGTTTGGTTCAACTTTTTGAAAAAGTAGAGGTTTTAAAAAGTATAGTATGAAACTGGGCTTTTTGAAAAAGCTGAGTGTGTGTTTGGTAAAAGCTGTTAAAAAGTATTTTTTGGAAAAGCTGAGTGTTTGGCTAGCACTTATAAAAGTGGTGATTTGAGTGATAAATTACCAAAAAGGACAATGTATATATAAATGAGTTTATTTCATACTTAAATCAACTACTTCATAATACTTAAATTAATTTTTCTTCATTCATTTCTAAAAACTATATTCATAATATTTTTACAACACTTTCACAAAAAATCATTTGTGATAAATTGATACTGATTTTAATTTGAACGTACTATTAAAATTATTTTTTTCTCTTTCTAAAAAAATAATTTTTTTCTCACCAATATCAGCTAATAATAACCTACTACTTAAAATTTATTGTGAAAGTATTGTGAAAATAATGTGATAGCATTTCCTTCTTTTTTTCTCCTCCACACACGTACCTTACTCTTTTCTTTTTTTCCTTCTTTCCTCTTTTTTCCCTACCACTTCCTCCAAACTCTAGAACATTCTTGAGAGCTCTCTTTCTTCCTCTTTCTTTTTTTATTTTCTATCTTCCTTTCTCCCTTTTCTCTTAGCACTTCGTCTGCAAGTTTCTTTCCCTCTAAATCGCCAAGGGAGGAAAATCACCTTCGTCGTCTGTTGATCTGCTCTGCCTTCACCACTGCCTGTCTTCCTCCCCACCGCTGCTTGATCTCTTTCCCATTGCCAATGACATGCGGTAGAAATGGGTCAGTTGATTTTTTTTTTTTTTTTTTTTTGATTTCATTATTAGGTTCCTTTGTAAAATTGTGTTATAAACAAAGGGATAAAATTGGGTTTTTAAGAAAAACTAGTGGGCAATTTGGGAAATTTGTGCAACTTCCAACGGTAACATGAAATGAGCTTTTGTGCTTTTTTGCAATGGAGCTCCTTGCTGCTTTCGCAATTTGGGCTTTTCCTTCACAAATGAAAACACTATTTTTTAGAAAAAACAACTTTTAAAAACTTACTAAACGCACATTTTATTTTTTTGGTTTCAAAAAGCACGTTTTAGCTTCTAAACGGGCACTAAGATGAAACCCAATGTATCTTCAAGATTTAAAACAAGTTTAGAGCCTACTCTAAAACTTAGGTATAAAAGAATCGACATAATACATTTGTTATGTGTGTACTTAAATATTTTTTTATTTTCTATTAAATTTTTTTTTTTGATATATAGTTTTTCCTTTTGTGGATGACTTGATGAATTATAAAATACTGTTTATTTGTCATATATACATGGTAAAAATTATTTGAAAGCGTTACAAATATATAAAACAATAATAAATTTTTAGAATGTAACATTCAACTAAAAAGTCATATAACACTATTTGAAAATTCTCTTGTTGTGAGTTCTAGTTAGCTCAATTGATAAATTTTATTGTTGTTGTTAGGACATATGTGGAACTTGTTAGAATATATGTCATTGTAAATTGGCTAATCCTTTGACAAAATGCACTTTACTTATAATTGGGTAGATTTAGGATGAGTTTAGTATTTCAAGGAACAAGAGTTCAAGTCTAATATTGAAGCCATGCAAATCTGTCCAAGAAACAAGTGAAGAAGTGTTGTTCATTAAAGCTCGATAGATAAATCTATCGAGGTTTAATGTTTAATTCTCGACAGCTCTCGATAGAAGCTGTATCTATCGAGAATTACGAAATTCAGATTTCTAGATATGTTTTTCACGCTTATTCAAGATATTTGTGTAGGGTTTCTTTTCTCACAACCCTAGACATATATAAGGATTATTTTAAGGATCGTCTAAGGTGATGCAACTTGATGCAAAGTGATTATTCACTCAAATTGTGACCGGAGACAATTTACCCTAGTTCATTTTTTTCTTGTAGAAGCTGCTGCGTCTTTGCGCCAAGGGTTTTGTAACCAAGGAGCTTCTTGATCTTCATCTTCTGAATGAACTGAAGAACTTTGCAGTCAACATCTTTCTCAAGTTGGTGTGTTAGTTACGTACTTGGATCTGTGTATCGATTGGTTAGTCACATACTAAGAGCCGTGCATTGAAAGGAGAGATTGTCACTACATTACAAGTCCAATTGTGTATTGCGGTAAGGGTTCAACTGTAAGTTAGTATTAGGTACTGAGATTCCTTTTACTTGTAACCACTTGTTTTGATAACAGTGGATTCTTGGGAATGGTGACCTTAAATTCACCTGTAGGGGTTTTGTCTCGGTGGTTTTCTCCATTCGTATATAAATCAACCTGTGTCAAATTTAATTTCCGCTGCATTTAGTTTAATTGGTGATTTGTTTGTGCTACCACGCGTATTGCATATAATTGAATCTAATTAATTAATTTGGATAATTAATTGATTTAATTTACCAAATGGGTCAATACATTCTTGGCCTATCAGTTGTCGAATAAGAGATTTGGACTTCGAACTCGCCTACACTAAAAACTATTTGGTGTCTTTAAATTCAAGAACAATGTGATTTATTATATTCTTAACTAGTGGAACCACACACTGCATACCCATATTGGTCTTAACGTCGAAAGAGATTGGTCTCAATATTGAGACCAAATTGAATAAGACTAGAACTTGTGGTGTGACCGAATTTTAAAACAAATGGCTCATATGGCCATTTAAATGGTTAGAATTTGTTTCAACAATCGAGTCATCATAATCTTTGAACATGATCAACTACTCTGAAAAAGTTTTTAGATCATGAGATCCAAATACTCAAGATGGATGTCAATTTTCAAAGATATGAGAATTGATAGAAACTTGGTTTGACATCAATAGTTTTTCATATTCCCTATCTTCGAATAAGAACATTGAATCTAATGGACCGTTTTGATCCATTGATTCATTGGCAATCTTTTGCCATTCAAAATTGCACTTCTTAAGATTAAAATCACTTCACGCCCCCTGAATTTTAATTCTTGAGTTTGAACCTTTAGTGAAATTTCATGAAGACATTGACATATCTCATGAAATTCTTTCCATAGTATCTCATTACGTTCATATAATTTTGGAATGATTAATGTTCTCGATTTCTTTCAAAAACTTCATTTGGGTCAAGATGATCCACAAAGTTGAACCTTTAGGCAGGTTCCATATGGCTACTTGTTCTTTAATTTAATTTTTCTTGCACTAGCACTTGACCTCTTCTTCTTCTTCTTCATGTTCATCTAATATGGCCATGTTTTCTTTAATACGGCCATAGATTGCATCAAATGCAACTCTTAAAAACCTATCCAATTTGGCATACCATCTGTCACTGTGGTTGCCAATTATTTATTTGACAAAAATAAATTTTTGGTTGATGAATTTATTCTTGCAATGTATGGGTTTAGTTGTTTTCTACATAATTCTGCATTATTGTTCTGCTGTTAGCAGAGGGTTAAATAGAGGGACGGAGGGAGACTTGGACTAGAGGGGGCAATCGCCCCCCTAATTTTTTTTTTTTAATTAATATATACATAGTCACCAATTTTAGCAAGTTTGTTCTATAAAGTCACACTTTGCCCCCTTTAATATTATCATTGATTCTTTTAGGAGTACTACTCTAGCCACAAAATTTTCTATAATATTTTTACAAACTGTTGTGGTAGTAAACTTTTATTGGTTTGCATCTGGGCTCATCACTTACATCGCATTTTTACTTACTAATAACCACTCACCACATTAATAATTTGTAAAAAAAAGTTTATAATTCTAGCATTTTCCTCCTTTAAAAGGCCAGATCTAAAATCTAAAGCAAAATAAACAAGCCCAAAAAAATTATTTAACAACAAAAATTACCAATAGTAAAGCTAAAAACAATTAAACTCAATCAACCAATTTTATCTAAAACAAACAACTTGACCCTTAAAAAATTTTAAACAAAATAATTTTGTCCATACCTGGATGCACACATAAAAAACACACAAAAAAAACTCATTAGCTGTTAATCAACTGAGCCGGAAGCTAGAGCCACCGCACGCAACTAACAGTAAAATTGCCCCCTAACTTTAAGTTCTGGCTCCGTCCCTGGTTAGATACCCCTATTTGTCTATGTAATGTTCTGATGTAATGGTGTGGTCTATGCAGAAATAGTTTGTTTTTCTGCATAATTATTTTGCTGTTAGCAGAGGGTCAAAGGTTCAGGTTCCCCTGTTTTGTTTGCAGGGTTCTTATGTACTCTTTGCATATTTTATCAAATAAAATTTCTATCTTTTATCTCAAAAAAAAAAAAAAAAAAAAAGAAGAAGAAAAAAGAAGACATGTTGCCTTGAAGAAGTTCTCTTTTTCTCTTTGATGTGTTTGGTTGTCTTCTTCTTCTTCTTGCCAAAGCCTCATTTAGTAGGCATGGAGGGAAGTTTTTTCCAGCCCAAATCTACCCCCGCAAAGCAAGGGAGGGGTGGTCATTGGTAGGAATTAACTACTCCATCTTCCATGCAATGTGACAAGTGTTTAAGTGTTTTCCACAGCATTTTTGCCAAAAGGCACATGTCATTGTTAATATACTCCCACGTGTTACGCCTACCAAGTCGCATGAGTATTTTTTTTAGTACTACATTTAGCTTTATGCCGACAAATAATTATAGGGTAAATAATAACCATATCTTTGTCTTGAAATTATTTTTATGGTATAAACAAGAGGTTCTTGTTAGCTTAATTGTCATGGCAATGGCACCACCTTCATCTATAATCATCATATATGCAACAATAATTTTCACCTCTAATCATCACATATGCAATTATTTTCCATTTGTGAAATATAATTTAAATTCATACTCCAAGTATTAGTGGTAATCATGAGAATATTTTATATGTTTTGATATCTTCCCTTCAGTTTTTTGGATAACATAATTAGTAACTCATTAATTGTTTATTGGAATATTTTTTTTTTTAAAAAATTGTAATTATATGATTTTTGAACCTCCTCACTTGTGTATAAAGCCTACTTTTATATATTAAAAACTCATGATTATGTTTAAATATATATATATATATATATTTTATGTTATAACTTATGTTTTAAATTCAATAGAGATTTACAAATAATAAAGTGTGAGTTGCTAATTTTATTTATTTTAAATATTAATATATATATATATATAGATTACTCATACTGAGAAATCTATCCAAAAGAATAACCAGTATTGGACAAAAAACCAAACACTTCCTTTTTTTTCTTTTAATATGATTATGAACATTAAATTGTAATGATTTGCCTCTCGCAGTGCAATTATGTTTCTAGAGTTTTTTTTTTTTTGGCCAAGATCCATCCTCTTTCTCTCTTTACAATCCACCAATGAGAGATTCAGAAAAGGCGCAGCTCTCTTAAGGACAATACTCAGCTATTGAATAGGGGACATCTGTTTGGAATTTAAATTTCACTTGGAATATCTAATTCTTCTCATCTGTACAAACCTTTAACAATGAATCCAACTATGGTTGAAACTAATTGAGGATTTCGTTGGCTACTAAGGAAGTGTATTACTCTCCCTCCCTTTTACCGGGGAAAAAGGGATACAAGTTTATTACATCTAAATAGTTTAGAAGGGCTCCATTGGTTAGAAGAAAATATAGTGTATTACATTTACGTGCACCTAAGAAATGATTGTGTACTACACCTAGCCTATTCCTATTCAACAACAAAGGTAGAGATAAATGAGCTCACTAATTCTAAGCCAATCCATTTCCAGGGTGAGCTTTTTGTTCTCAATCGAAAGAAAAAAAGAAAAAAAGAAAAAAATTCTAGAGGGCAAGGCGATAGACGGAGGCAGTAACTTTCAAAATGTCAGCCTAATTGGCTTGAGGATCATGAAGAGTTCCTGATGAAAGTAGGTAGTTGAAGTTTAATGGAGGAACCTTTTTCCAATCACAAACCCTAATTTCACCTGGTTAACCTGATTGGATGGATCCAAATTCTTTCTATAAATTCATACTTTCTAAGAACCTTTATTCATTTCAGCATACCTAGTTAACCTGTGTACACAATGCATAGGCCAGTAATGGCAGCACACTTCACAATTGCCTTTCTTGTCTTTCTACTCAGTGCCCATGTTGAATTTTGACCAGCTCCAGCAAACCATAACTCACGATTAGGAATTCATCAAAGAGATCATCTGCATGTTAGAAATGCTATCTAAAATCTCTTCATTTGGGGTAACCTCCACAAGTCATTCTGGGAGTGATCGCACTAGCTTGGGTTCCTCGTGTGAATATATCTTTTTTGATAGCATGGATTATGACCAGTATAGGAACAATAAGTCGACAGCAACTTTCTCTCCCTCTTTTTCTTCTTCATCTGCTAGAAGGATCTTTGTTGGATGGTCATTAGTTACCATTCTCAAATCCATATGTTCCAAACCATGCCTTTCATTTTCTTATACCAATGGTGTGGGTGGGATTGTGATTGAAACACTAACTCGGAATACCCTTATGATTCATGGAAATAGCCCTCGTACCACAAGGGAATTCCAAAGTCTTGTTTTGGGTTTGTTGGGTCACATATAGAGAGTAAAAAAAAAGGGTCTCTTGCTACTTCTTGGCATTCAAGTTCATTATCAAAGTATGCTTACATACAACTTTATGAAATTGTTTCAATTTCAATTAGAATGTAATTAAAAAGCTTTAAGTTTAAATGTTAAAATTTTGAAGCACTGATTTACTAGAAACATTATGTGCATACAATGAGGACTTCTGAAACTATAAACTACATTAAAAATCTTTACAATTACATAACTAACAAGAACCAACTCTAATATCCAACATATTGAAAGCAGTCTCGCAGCAAAAAAAATATAACGTGAATGGTGTCTAACAACAAGAACTTTGTTTAAAGAACTATTTAGCACCCTTAGCAATCATCAGCCAAAACTTAAGGAACAAGTTTCTACATTATAGGAAATAAGAAGATTTAATACCTTGAGAGTTATTTGGTCAAAATCAAGAAATGACTTGTAGCTGAATTTCATTGATAAAATGTCTGGAAGAGGAAAAATCCATAACAAGCTATCCTGAAGTTTATCGATTTCATTTCTCGGAAATGACTGAGATATCGATAGCTTCAAATGCTTGACATATATGATGGTGACGGTAGGGTTTCTCTCAATTCTTTTGGAATACTAATATTCTTCACATGAAATTAAACAAAAGAACAGATTAGAGTTTATATTCAATAACAATAACAAGGAATATATATATACAGGGGCGGCGCTACTCTATATTCAGGGGGTTCCAATGAACCCCTTGACTTCCAAAAAAAAAAAAAAAAATTTATATATATAATTTTTTTTTGTTAGTTTAATAATTTAATTTATTTTTAAAAATGTTTTTGCACACCCTAACTTAAATTTTGCACAACCTTATTACAAGTATTTCCAACTCTAAGAGTAAAGAGTATGTGTTTGTGAATTGTGAATTGTAAGTGTCACTCTTTTTTATAAATTTATATTATGTGTGAGTGTGTCTAATATTGATTGTGCGCATTACTTTTTGTTATAATGCTATTTGTGTAAATTATGATGTGTGTGGATGTTTGTGTGTACAATATAAATATAATATAAATTTATATAATTTAATAATTAGGAAATAGAGATGGTTTGTTACATGTGTGTGTATTGTTATCATGTTATAATAACTTTTTTTTTTATAAAGTTAGTAAAATTTAAGAAAAAAAATTGTAAAGTTAGTGATTGTCCAAGCATTTAATTGGTTAAGTAGACACATAGTGTATAGTTTTATGTATGAATGAGTGTAGTTGTGTGCGTCAATAATTAATACAAAGCTAATGAGTTTAGTTTAGTCATTTGTTTAAAATATTTTTATAAAAACAATAACAAATAGATAATAACAATTGCATAAAAATAAAAATGTTATATAAACTTAACAAAATAAAATAGTCATAGGCTCATAGCTACCCACATTGGCAATAGATACTCATAATGAACAATCATATAACAATTCAAAATTTGAAAACTTGTAGAAGAAAATTGTAAAACTTCATGTATTAATTTTTTTTGTCGATAACTCGATATATTCAAGTTTTTTTTTATTAAAATTTTTTAATGACTCCCCTAAACAAAATTCCTAGAGCCGCCACTGTATATATAATGAAACAAAAAGTAAAATATATTGAAAGAAATCAATTTACAGATCATTAAAAGAAAGAACTATAGCCAGTAATACCTTGATGGAGGGAATTAACAATTCCAATCAGGGACGGACCCCCCCCCCCCCCCCACAAACCAATTTTTTGAAAAATTTTAGTATATTGGTTTTATAGTTGGCCCCTCAAATTTTTGGATTGGTCCAAATACAACACAACAAAAAATCCACAAATTACTAATATCATAATTCAATAATTCATAACCAAAAAAATCTCATAGAAAAAAAAATTCCCTTAGGGGGTGACAATAATTTATATGACTTTTTAATTGATTTATAAATTATGGAAAAGTCAATTATAATATTTAAATTTTTTTCAAAAGATAAAATGCAAAATTCTTTTAGAAGCCAATATTGATGATGTAGTATTGCCAACTCTTAATATTAATATCCCAATTTTTTAAAATCCTCAAACAAAGTTTTGAAAACTTCATTAGTGTGATTTTTAGTTGCATCCAAAAGTATGGGTTTATCATAT
Organism: Notholithocarpus densiflorus; assembly: GCA_030021035.2. Classification (NCBI taxonomy): domain Eukaryota; kingdom Viridiplantae; phylum Streptophyta; class Magnoliopsida; order Fagales; family Fagaceae; genus Notholithocarpus; species Notholithocarpus densiflorus. The sequence goes on from JARYZH020000544.1 coordinate 96,732, forward strand.
TTTTGAGTTGGCCAACGTGATGAAATCAACATATTAATTCCAATTACCCAAAATCTGGAGATCCGAAGTCCTTTTTTTTTTTTTTTATTCTTCTTCTTCGAAAATGTTAGAATATCATATTGTAACTTTCAACTTTTTTAGTTCATATTATTTCCTTCTTAACTTAAATATTTATGGTAATAAAGTGCAATTGTTTTATCTACCATGATTTTTTTTTAATAGACCATGTCACATGAAATTTTTTTGGTTCATGCTTTGCCCCCCCTATGTTCAAATCCTGGTTCCGTCCCTGATTCCAATAATTTTGTATTATTCAGCTTTGAGAGGAGCTCAATATTCTCATCATTTAAAAGATTATAAGAATCCAAGAGTGGAAGCAAACCGTAGAAAGCGTATGACAGGGCCAAAGCATTCAATGAAAAGGATTTTATATAACCACCAAGATAACAGAATGAGAATCTACATAATTTGGGAGCATCAATCTTAACTTCATCCATTTTGCACTTATATGATAATTCCAATGTTTTAAGATGATGACATGAAATCTCTATTGTTTTTGTCTGGAAGGAAGGGTTTAGCCTTAAGGTCTCGAGCAGAGGAAATCCGGAGAGATGATCATGGAGTGCTAGCCACTTGTCCGTTTCCTCGGACGAATGTAAACTTAACTCTTTTAGATTTTTAAAAGGAAGCAGGTTAAGTTCAGACTGTAGATTCTGAAATATAGACAGACAAGAAAGATTTGATGCTGCCAACTCTAGTGTCATACAACAGTTATTATTTTTTACCCTAAATGTCATGAGCTTAGCAACCTCGGCCAACTTTATACTTTTAAACCAATGACAGGATTCAAAGTTGATGTATTCAATCACAGGACATCCAGCAAGAAGATTTTGGATAATTTGACCATCTGTATAAACCAAAGTGAGAGAGAATTGCTTCAAAGAAGGTAAATTTATATCAACATCACCCTTGACAGTTGACACTGGTTGAGTCCAACTTCAAACTACGTAGAGTCAACACAGTTAAGGATTTTGCAATCAAAACAGGCTGAGGCAAGGGGAAATATTGCAAATAACCGCAAAATCCAAAATCAAGATCCAGCTCTTGAACATCACTCTCAAACACAAAAAGAATCCAATAATAAACACAAAACACCGATTTCTCTTCAACCCAGCAGTCAGTAAGTGTAAAGTTGTTTATAGGTAGCCTTTTCTCTTTGCGGATTTGTAAAGTTTTCTCCACAAATTTGTGTAAGTTGGCTTTCTTTCTCTTAACCTTCTGACTATGCCATTTTGTGGGAAAGAATATCCTATCAAATCTCATAATTGGGAAAGTAATCCAAACATGTTTCCATGCAGTCGACAATAAAGTAGATTGAACTACTTGCTTAGTGGAGAGGAATGAAAGAATGTGTTGACGAAGAACTTCTGGCAACTCAGATATACGATCGTGAACTATGTTTTGCTCCATAACAAGTTGAGAATGAGTGAATATTATTTGTAAATTGTGATAGTAAATAGACTCCAGATGTATTTTATTTCAGATATACGGTCGTGAACTTCCTTTTGCTCCATAACCTGTGAGGTGAGAATGAGTGAATATTTGTAAAACTAGATATTAAAAAAAAAAAAAAAAAAAAAAGTAGTGAATTACAATGAGAACCACCAAAACTAGAAAAGCATTATCATGCGACTGAAAGGACTACACAAATCTTTTGAACAACCAATAGAATCCTACCACTTCACAAATTTCTCTCAATTTCCTCAGATTGACTAAGGGTGTATTTGGATAACGTTTATTTTGTTGAAAACTGAAAACACTGTAGCAAAATAAATTTTTAAATTTGTGAATAGTGCCGTGGGACTTATTTTTAATGAAAGTTTTGTTGAAAAAAGAGATTTGTGGGTCCCGTAAACAGTGCACGGACCCACTGAACAGTGCCTAGAGCCAGAGAAACGCGCTTCAAAAAAAAAAAAAAAACGCAGATGCTGGACACTGATAAACTGAATCCTAACATATACTAAACCAGCAAGATCCAAATTGTGTATCACGCCACTGCTTTTTCAAAATTTCTTCAAAACCTAGCTGCTAGCACAATACTTCCTAGTCCTTGATGTAATGCATTTTTCCTATATATTTTCTTTCCTTCATATTTTTTTAAGCCCAAATGACATTACCCAAGAAATAACCAAAATCTCTTGCTAAAGAGTGAGACAAATTGGAGCAGTGACAAAGCAATTTAGATTAATCTCAAATAAATAATAATAATTTCGAATTTATATTTTAAGGCTCAATTTGATACAGAAAGCTTAAAAAAATAAATTTAGCTACCTTCTGTTGTGAACTTGGGTAATTGAAAGATAGTGTAGTCAATTCGAGATGACCAATCTTTTGAACTTGGTTAATTTTCTGCTTAATTTTCATTAATGCATTTAATGTACATAAATAGCCAATAATGAGATAATCTCATCAACAAATCCTAAAACAAAGAAACTAATCCTATCCTAAAATATAGGAATTAAATTGAATATAAATAAATAGCAATACTAATCTATCTAAGGAGATTTATTCTATCACTAAACTAAATTCAAATAATTTATCCAACACCTGAGTCATAACACCTTCACTCACTTTTGTGCCCAAAAATGTGAGGTTCATTACTAATTTTGCACTAAAATAACTTTCTTGAAATCATAAAGTATTGTATTACTATATACTGAGAAGATGATTGTTAAAGGAAATGAATATAAGCAAGGTAATTGGAATTGGTCATAGTATGAAGTCCACTAAAGTGCGGGTCATTTTTGACAGAACTTCTGTAATGCAAGCAAATTGTACAACCCATTGGTGATACCTTTACGGCTTTACTGCTGAGTCTTAATTCTAGGAGTTCATAGCGTAAAGTGCCATTTGCGTAAATGCTTACAAGATGCCAAAAAATGGGGGCCCTATCCTAGTATTCAACAAACAAATAATTATTGTATCACAGCCCCTCACAAACATATGTACTTTGCTTACCTCGTCACTGTAACTTTACAGGACTTCAAGACCTTTGACAAATAATGAAGCAAACACTTCCATTTCACGTTTCTTTTAAAGTTTAAACCAATCAAATTTCAATTCTTCCATTTACGCCATTTTTATCAATTTGTTTTTCTACATGCATATAGATTTAAACAATTGTTGAAACATTAAGTATAAGTCTAATCAATCCATCAACAAGGGGATATATTAATCAATCTACTAGTTGATATATTAATCAATCTATCAACAAGGGGATATATTATTGATTTTCAATTGTGGATAGTTTCCCTATAAATTACTCACACTCTGAAAACTTAAATATTTAATTTTATAATCTAGTTCTTAAGAAAAAAACTTAATTGCTCAAGCCAATTCTACCAATTAAACAAACAATTAAAAAGAAAACACAATTATTAAATTTAAATATAAAATAGAATAATAAAAATTTGGAGACTGTTAAAGTTAACAATCCTATATTATAAGAGTCAAAATCAAACTCTGAAATCTGAAAGAAACTCAAATTGAACACAGGCAGCACAGTCATATATGTATATATATACACACGGTCACGAACAAAGAGAAAGAGAGTCAGAGAGATACATACCGCAGATGAGGGCCTAGAGGCTAGACCGAACCTTGGAATCGGAATATATATATTCAGATTTTATTTTGGGATTGAATACATTATTATTTATATATTAATAAAGATGAGTTTTTGTTTTTGGATTTAAGAGAAGTCCTATTTCTCCTAAATCCTAATCTAGAACGGAATTTGGTTTATTTGTGTTATATATTTCCTTAAATTTTAAGTTAATTAGTTTATTTAGTCCAACTCAAGTACGGAATTTCAGTCCTAATCTTTATTAACACAATCCCTTTTTATTTATTTATTTATCTATTTATTATTATTGTTTTATTTATTTATTATTTATTGTTATTGTTACAAGGATAGAATTTGTAGCTATCTGAATTCTGGGCTGTACCTGAACCACTAACAAATGCAGAGTCAAGGTTTGAGTCGTCGTGGTCCAAACCTTCATTTTTCATTTTATAAATAAAAATAAAAAAGTAAAATTTGATTGGGTTCAATTTAAGTGAGGCATATTTTTCTTAAACAAACTGTTGAGAACTTAAGCCTAATAAAATTATACAATAGTATTAAATTTAATAAGAGAATAACAAACATGTTTTTTTTTCGGAACAAAGATGACAGAGATTATTATTACTTCAAACACTATAATACAATACAAGTATAGCCAAATCGAAACAGATTGGCTTGGGAGAGATACTAACTACATGCAGTAGTATCCCCAAATAGTATAACTGGAAACATAACATGAACACCAAAACAGTCCTATGAAATTGAAGACCCTATTTTACACCTGAGCTGTCATCAATCTCTGATAACAAGCCAGTTGCCCGCTCCATGATAATTCGTGGGTGTACCTAAACCTGCTCAAAATAATATTTGTTTCTTGCATTCCAAATAGCCTAGGCCGTGGCTAGAAATGGAGCCAAAACTTTGAGTCAGAGGGTGGCTTTATAGTTGGCTGTGTGCGGCAGTTTCAACTTCTGCTTCTGCTACTACTTAGTCGTCGTGGTTGTTTAATTTTTTTTAAAGGGTAATTTTTGTTGTTGAGCTAATTTTTTTTGGGCTTGTATATTTGTTTTAGATTTTAGATCTATAAATTTTTTTATGGTCACTAAAATGAGGAAAATGCTAGAGTTACAAATTATTTTATAAATTTCTGATGTGATAAGTGGTTATTAGTAAGTAAAAAAAATATGTAAGTGGTGAGCCCATATGCGAACTAATAAGAATTTGTTATCAAAACAGTTCATAAAAAAATTGTAAAAATGTTTGTGAGTACATTACTCTTAAAAGAATCAATAATGTTATTTAAGAAAAGAAAAATGTAATTTTATAGAAGGGTAAATTACAAAATTGGTCCCTATCCTTTATAGTATATTTTAATTTGGTCTCTAACTTTTCAATTGTGTCAATTTGGTCCCTTAACATTTTTAGTGTCGTGCCAATTTGGTCTCTGTCGTTATCTCTTTGATGGAAAAAATGACATGTTAAACGAAATAATAAAAAATTATTTTCCTTGCCACATCAACTGCCAGCTGTATTGCCACATTTGATTATTTTATAATAAAAAAATCCAAATTAAAATATGCACACAGTATCATTTCACTAAAATATATTTCTCTCTCGTTAGTCCTAGTCAATATCATCTCCATCTCTTTCTCAAAAAAAAATCATCTCCATCTCTTTACCCAAAAAAAATCAACTTGCAATGTATATATAATTTTTCTTTCAGTTTCTTGGCTGCCAAACACATCTAAAACTACTTATGCTAGCCACCATGATCTACTTAAAAAACTACACATCTAAAACCCAAATCAAAGCACAAAGGACTTCTTAATTTTTGTGTTTCCAGGTTTGTTTCATGTATAGCTCGGCTGGGATAAGAGCCTCTGAATTGGAAAAAATCAACAAGAAAAGAGCAAGAGAAAAAGGAGAACAGAGGCAAAAAACCGTAAAAGGTTGATATTATTGGTAATCCCATGGCTTTTTTTATAAGATTTCACCTAGGTTTTTTTCCCAGAAGAGCCTCTAAATTGAAAAATAGCAAGAAAAGAGCAAGTGAAAAAGGACAACAGGAGCAAACAACTCAAAAGTTTGAATTTTCTGCTCAAAGAAACAGATCCCAATAAAATTTCCACACCTCATGGCTCCTCGTTAAATTTCAAATGTATTTTTGTATAGAATTAGGGAAGAGCCTTTAATTTGAAAAATAATGAATAAGAAATAGGCATTAGAACAAAGAGAACGGAAAGCCAAAACAGAACCATGAAGAGGCTGTGATTTCTTCACCAATAACGATTGGATCTTTGTAACTAGTTTCTTTCATAAATAGAAACTCGGTTGCTCTCAATTCTAATTCTACAAGAAAAAACATTGAATTGGCCGGGAAAGAACCTTAACAAATCTTAAAAACCTTCAGGTCTATCAAACCCAAAACCAACCCAAAGGACTTCTTAATGAGAGAGAGAGAGTGTGTTAGGGATTTTAGTGAGATGATACTAATTTCAAGTGTTTAAATTTTAATTTGGGTTTTATTTTTAATAATTTGATGTGGATACAATTAGCAGTTGATGTGGCATGATAAATAGTCATTTTCTGTTATTCCATTTGACACATCGGATTTTTTTATCCAATAATAATAATAGGAACTAAATTGACACTATATTGAAAAAGTTAGGGATCAAATTGACACAATTGAAATGTTAGGGACTAAATTGAGATATGATATAAAGTATAGGGACCAACTTTGTAATTTATCCTTTATAGAACAAAATTGCAAAAATTAGTATAAATATATATATATATATATATATTAATTAAGCGGGGCCATTGCCTCCCTAGTCCAACAGTGGCTCCGTCCATGGCCGTGGCTGCCCACCTCTCCAGATCAGGTAAGCTCTGAATGCTCTGCCTGAGTCTGCCAGTGCTTGAACAGGAGGAAAAAAGCTTCTGCTTCATTGCTGCATTTTTGGATTCTTCCCCTAAAAAGACCCCAAACATTTCTTGCAAATGGACATACCCAAAGCAAGTGGGTAACAGTTTCAGGTTCTTGTATACAAAACTCACCGATTGCCTCTACTTGCACCTTTTTTCAGCTAAGATTGTCCCTTGTTGGTAAGAGCAATTGGAATACGCCCTCCGCAGGAAAGTACGAACCTTGGGTGGGACCTTTAGCTACCAGATTTTGGTCCAAGTAACACCATGTACTCGAGCCGAAGAGTGTTCTGCAGCACTTGTATTTTTCAGTCGAAGAGCCACCTGATAGGTAGTCCTTACCGAAAACTCATGGGCCTTGTTTTCTTTCCAAATCAGTGAGTCTTGAGAGTCGAGGTGATTTAGAGGTAGAGCCAAAATTTCTGCAAAAGTCCTTTGGTCGAAGGTGGTAAATAATTTCCCCCTATCCCACTGTCCAGTGTCTTGGTTTATCAACTAACAGACCCTCATATCCATCTGAGGCTCATGTGAAAACATTGGGGCTTGAGATAACCATTTGTATATGGCTACACCAATCATGCGGCCATCCCCAACCTGCTATCTAGACCCCTCCTTGATAACATCCCTTGCAACTAGAAGTGATCGCCAAACAAATGAAGGATTACAACACAACTCAACCATCATAAATGACCAATTAAGAAAATACCTTGCCTTGTATACTCTTTAGAAAAGAGAATGGGTATTGTGGATTAATCTCCAAGCTTGCTTAGCTAGCATAGATAAGTTAAAAGCCAATATGTCCCTAAAACCATCCCCCCTTTCTTTTTTGATGTACACAGTTTTTGCCAATTTATCCAATGTATTTCAAATATGTATTAACTTATGAAACATGTATTATTATTATTATTATTATTATTATTATTATTAAAGCTTGTATTACATTTCATAATTTTATTCAAGCAGGTGGATTTATCATTTACTTGAATTAAATATGTAGAAAAATTCTCTCATATATTCAAGCTTGTTTTGTTTAATGCATAGCCTAAAATACATACATTGAAGCCTCTTTGGAAATGTGAATAACCTATTCTCCTCTCTTTGAAACAAAGGGCACTTTTAGTTTTGTAAAAGAAAAAGAAAAGGGTAGTTATTATGCCCAAAAAATAAAATAAAAATCTAAAAGTAAAAGAATAAAGGCAAGAAAAACTCAAATTTTTTAAATCTCAACTGTCGTTTGATGATATGCTAATAACATCATGGAGACTGTTTCAGGGAAATAAAGCAGACTTTTATAGTCCGTATTCCTAAGAAGGGAGTCGATAATTATAGCATGTTTCAGCCTATTAGTCTATGAAATTTTAGTAGATTATTTCTCAATTACACTTTGAACCATAAACATTGATTTTCCATCCAAGATAACAGTATAATTAATGGTAGGTGCAAAGTGTAACACGGGTCATAATTTAGGGTGCTAATTGTGCATTTTGAAAATTTATAGTGCAAAGTGTAATTTTTGATATAGTTTGGGGTGGTAAAATGTAGTTACCCCTAATTTTTTATGTTAAAATTCTAGGGAAAAAGATATTAACACTCCATTTTAATTAATGACATTTATTTGTTCATTCATGTTGACATTCTTTTGTGTGTGTATAAATATTTTGTTAGGAACCCCAAATTATGCTATAAACATATGGATATTATTCTTGCGATCTTCTAACAATTGTTTTAATTCCATCATTTCACTCAGCTAGTTAGGAATTAATCATTTAACACATGATAAATTTTTAGAGCACATGATAAAATAAATATCCAATCATCTTGAGTCATGTGGACCAATTAGATTAAAGCTAGTTCTTTATAAATACATGATTGCATCTCACAATCAATATATATATATATATGAGAGATGCTACATCCACAACATTTTTACAACATTTTCACAACAAATCACAGGTGGTTAGTTGTTATTAGTTCAAATTTGAACATAACACCAAGATTACTTTTTTGCCCCAATAATAACAACCAGAATAACATGCCACTTAAGATTTGTTGTGAAAATGTTGTGGACATATCATCTCTCTCTCTCTCTCTCTCTCTCTCTATATATATATATATATATATATATATATAAACAGAGACCTCATGCGAGAGTGCATGAAGTCTTGCCATGTGGCGCTCTAATTTTGCATTTAGCCATTTTTACCTCTTTTTATTAAGTTTTTTTTACTATTACCCAATAAATCATAGTAACATATTTTTATTGTTATATACAATATGGGTTGTTCTTGACAATTAGACCAAATGTTATTCTCTACAAAATAGACTTCCTTTTAAAAATAGACCAAACCTTGAAAAGCCTAAGCTTAGTTATTACTTTACATATTATGAATAAAGTCTAACCCTCCTCACGTGTAAATCAAAGTTAAAACTCTTACCCACTTACAAACTCTCTTCCTCCTTCCCCACGTATAAATGATTCTTCCAAAAAATTTCATTCTCATGAAATCATCTCTTCCTTTTTTTCTCAATTTCAATTCAATATGCTTTTGTCTATTAATAATGTTCTATGCAATTTATGCATGCAAATTCTCTTTGTTATCGACATGTGCAACAAAAATATATATAAATCTTGAGATTCCTAAGGTTGTTGAAATAATTGACAAGTGCATCTTTTTAAAATTTATAATAACAAAAAAAATCTAATAAATAGCATATACTATCTCACAAAATGTCATTTACATAACATTTTCTTTCAAAAAAAATTCAATGACAGCAATGGGATCAAAAACATGATTTTATAGGGACAATAAGCAACATTGATACAAGATTCAAATTGAAGTTTTTTATGCAACTGATAAAAAACTTTTGAGATATTTGATCAAGATGCTGAGAAAATCTTAAATAAATATGCAAGAGATCTTGCTAAAAAACAAATTGAAGTATAACTTATTTAAATTATTAAATTATTGTAAAACTATTGATCATAATATATATTAAATTCCTCATATGCAGATTCATATTATAGAAGGAGTCTCACATGATTTGAAGAAAATTTTAGGAAAAAAATTGCATTTTCCTACTTCATTTGAATAAATTCAATCTAAAGGATGGTTTTGAAAATTACACAGTTATTAAGATTTTTTATGCACCTTCAAATGACAAAAAGGTATGGAAGAAAAATATATATATACACAACCCAATACAATATGCTACATTAACTTTTTTGCTACACTATTCCTAAATTAACAAAAAATATATAAAAACATTTACCAAAAAAAAACTGTCATATCACTGAAATTTAATATGAATGCAAATACTTACAAAAAATCTTAGCGACAGCAAATCCAAACTTTGTAAGATCTAGTCAAGAGTCTTCTAGTACCAATTCATTAGTGATTAACACAAATAATGCAACAAAATGAAAAAGTGATGAAAGCTCAAAAATTGAACAAATAGAGGGCGGACCAAACTTCAAACGTTGAAAATGAAGAAATAGATGATGATAACATACCCCTTAACAAGTTTTACAAGCGTCGTCATACCACAATAACAAAGCATTGAAGAAACACAAAAAAAAAAATAAAAAAAAAAAAAGATTTAGTAATGAAGGTCTTTATTACATCAATCAAGAATATGGAATAAATTAATATGCTTTTATCAACTTTTATTATACAAAATTACTCCAAAGTTGTTGTTGTTGTTGTTTTTTTTTTTTTTTTTTTTTTTTTTTTTTTTTTTTTTTTGCTCGTTACTTAAACTCATTACTAACAAAGTTTTATAACAAATATGCTATAACATATGTATAACATTCTCCAAAAAAAATTACATAAAACATTATAACATTATCCGTGCATCGCACGAGCAACTTATTAGTTAATTATTAAATGAATAAATTAAGTATATTATTATGGTGATTAATGCAGAAGGCAACCATTAAGGGAGAATGGAGATGGAATAGGAATCAATTGTGTCAATAGATGGTTATGCATAAATCTATCTTTCTCTCAAAAGAGAGGAATAGAAGAAAATTTCTAGTAAGGCAATCACCTTTTTTTTTTTTTTTTATATAAAATAGAAATTTTATTCTAGTCTAATCTAAGTGTATATGTGTGTGAAGACAAGCACATTTAAATGGTATGCAGGTTCTAAGGTTTTTTTATTTAGGAAAGATAAAAGGATGCATTTACTACATAATAAAAAATAAGGACGTATATTCTATATTTAAATATATAAAAAAAACAATGAATAATAATTGACTTTATACATAGTGTAATTTTACAAAAATTATACATTTTTTAAACCATTAGTTTCTTTTAGAGAAAAACTTAGGGTCTGTTTGGATTGAGGGGGAGTGGAGAGGAGTAAAGCAGAATTGGCTAAAAATATGCTAATTTTTTGCTAAATCTACTCTGCTTCTCCTCTCTCCCCCTCAATCTAAACAGGCTATTAGATACAGTATTTAGGTGTTTTTCCTTAGGTTACTCTCTTAAAATTGAGTCATATTGCAGTACTTAGCTAAAAATACATTTTCGTCTCATGAGAAAAAATTCACATGACTGAATCTTAAGATAAAAACTTAAGTAACAGCACATAAGTACTGTATCTAAGTTTTGTCATTTCTTTTATATCTAATTGAGAAAACACACTCTTCTAAAAAAAATAAAAAATTCAGAAAACACACTAATGGAAATGTCATCAATCTTATAGAAATCAGTAAAAAGTAAAAACATTAATTAATTCTTTGCCGAAAATTCTAACAGTAGAAAACACACTTCTTCTTCTTCTTCTTCTTCTCTCGTATCTGCAAAGACCTCTAAGACCTAACCTCCTCCTTCACTTGACCCACACTATCCCTACCCTAATTATTTCATGTATTTGTGATAATTGAAACCCAAAAAGGAGGGAGAAAAAGAAAAGTATTCATTATTTCCGGTGCAAGTAGTACAATCTCCTCCCCTAACCCAACGACGAAAAAAAGAAGAAGGGAAAGTCCTGAAGGTTCCATACAACATCGTTACCCAAACAACTCTTCACAATGTTCGATTGCAAATTTTTTATTTTTTATTTTTTTTAGTTATAATTAATATATATATATATATCTATATCATTTTTGTAGTTGGGCCCCCTTCCAAAACCTTAAGCCCCCTTTCTCCTTAATAAGTCTAACTAGCATCACCCAAATAGCAACTATCCTACCCAAAAATTTAACAAAAACAATAAAAACATTCACAATGGTGATTGTGTTTTAGCAAAAAAAAAAAAAAAAACTATTTTACCACCAAAGAACCAGTTGACTATTGAGAAAACACACTCTTCTAAAACTAAATTTTTGCAACTACAGTAGACTGGTATAAATACCAGTTGACTATAGCAAGTTGATAAAAATAAATCTAGCCTCTGTACACGCGCTCATGCGCGTGCTCAGAAGCTCTTCTATTTTTTTGGGTAAGGGTTAATAATTTGCATCTATTATAATTTGGGATTATTATATTTTTCAATCACGAAAAAAAAAAAAAAAACCTAGGGGTGTGATGAAAACTTATTTTACCACACATAATACTCATCACATCTCTAGGTTTTTTTTTTTTTTTTTTTTTTTTTGTGATTAGAAAATGTAGTAATCCCAAACTATAATGGATGCAAATTATTAACTCTTACCCAAAAAGATAGAAGAGCCTCTGAGCACGAGCGTGAGCGCGTGCACAGGGGCTAGTATGAATTTAAATGGTTATCTAAATCCCTCATGACATTCTTAGATGTATTAGTAGTTTGAAATGCATAATATTATTGGACAAACGTGTAAATATCAAATTGGAATAAATGAAAAATTATCACTAATCCCCAAAAAAAAATTCTAAATATGTATCACAGAATTAAGGCATAGTACTAAAAATATCACCTACAATGAAATATTAGTAACAATAGAAATTATTTTGGGCCATAACAACATTTGCACATTTCTTTAAACTACAGGGTTTTAGATAACCATTTAAATTCATAATTGGAAACCTTTGAAACATTCTCATATTTTGCACAACCAAGTTAATACAAATAATATATTATAAACCCGGTTTAAAACACTAATATTACTATTTTCGTGTGTATTCTAATAAATATTACTGTTTACTAAAAAAAAAAAGTTAATACAAAAACTGGAAGTGAGCCATTGAGTTAAAACTTAAAACGCTTCAAATTTTAGAAATTCATATGTGAAACTCTTAGCATGACCGAACAAATTTTCTTCAAAATCATTCTCTTGTATTTCAAAATAGAAAATTAGGACATTGTTAAAAACATAGTGACCCCTAAATCTTCCAATCCCCCAAAGCAAAAATTCAGAAGACGCATTAAAAACATGACAAAATCAATTACCCAATTTTTACCAACTTCAAAGGATAGCAACTTCTTAAACATTGAATTAAGAAATTGAAATGATTTTGAGTTATCAATCTAATCCAAAGTATCCGAATAAAGGGAAAACAAAATTTTGGAAGAAAAGTAACTAAAATTTTTGTCTAAATAAATACAACACAGCATTAAAAAAAAAAAAAGAAAAAAAAAAGATCTTTGAATAGTAACGAAAGCTTTCAAAAGAGAGTGGAAACTAAGTGATCATAGGATTTTCTAGCTTGCATATTTCTCAATGTAAACAGTATTTCTCAGCGTAAACAGACAAAATATAAACAAATTTTAATAAAGACAAAATACAAACAATTTTGATAAGTAAATGAACAACTTACATATTACATCTTTGCAGAACAATTAAAAAAATCCCCACACATCAATAAACCCATCTTGAGACATAAATTATTAATTGAATCAAAGAAAAAAATAAATAAACCCATCACTTTGCCGATGGGATAAGATGGAGTCCTAGAACTCTATAGAAACAAAGAATGAAACTGGTGATTGCCATTGAATTGCGATTCCTCAATCAATCCATGCTCATCTCTCACAAAACAAAACTTATACACCCCTCAATCAATCCACGCCCATCTCTCAGAAAAAAAACTTATACACTCATTCCCACTACCCATTAATCATTACTGTAAGGAATAGCATTGGCCTCCGCCTATCCTTTGGCACCAATGGTAGAAGCAATGTATGAAAGTTCGATGAACTAAAACTCAAGTGGTGGTATGAGCGTTTTTATTTTTAATTATCTCATTAGAAAATGACATTAATAGAAAGAAATATTTGAGAAAATACCTTGTAACTTTGTTTTGGGTGGTTCCCTCTTCCTCGCCGGTCACCACTCCTAACAAAATGCGAAAATGGTTACTGCTTTGAGTAACATAGCAAGATTGGCCTCTTTGTGTGTGTGTATTTTTTTTTTTTTTTTTGGTAACTTTCAAGAGATTTGACGATAGAAATGGATTGACTATTGTGCATTGAAAGTCTGTAGTGAATTTGAGTTTGTTGAAAGAAAAAAAAAAAGAAGAAGCAAGAAGAGGATGTAAATTGAAACTGTATCCATTTTTTTTTTCAATTTGATGGAGGATAAGAGATCAGGCAATTTTTGGGTTGTAAATTGCTAAAGTAGAGGTGGGAAAAAAAAAACAATTTTATTTTATTTAAAAAAAAAAGTTGTATTAGTCCTTGACTATTAACATGAGAGACAAAATGTGGAGATGGGACAAAAAATTGTTTTTTTTTTTTTAAATTTTATTTTATAAATTTAGCTAAAATTTAGGAGTTTTTTAAATTAGTAATTTTACATATCTAACCCTACCATTAAAGCTTTACAAACTGGTAAATTAGAGGTATTTTGGGCATCAAAATTGAGAAATCCAAATAAGAGAAGCTCCTTAAATAGTAGTATAGATAAAATATTTTATTAAGATTATATCTCTTCCTTCAATTAAAAAACTTAAATTCTCTCGCTTCCTTTATTATTTTAATGAGTTGTTTATATTATTTTAAATGAAGTGATAAAAATAAATAAAACATTTGATATTGGATGTATTGTAAAGTGAGGTGGTAAAATAGATAAAGTAGTTTTTTGAGGTGCTAAGAGCTAAAATTTTTAGCACCACTACTGTGAATGCTCTAACTTCAAAAAAAAAAAAAAAAAAATCCTAGCCTGTCTAGTATTAAAAAAAAAAACATTATTTTGTTTTTGTTTTTATCTTTATTGGTAAATGATTGCATCTTAATGTATTTAGAAACAACGATTTTGAGCATTTATAATTTTTTAATGCTATATGGATGCCTATTTAGAGTTTTTTTTTTTTTTTTTTCTTTGTACTCCGGCCTCCACTAGTTTAAAATCCTGAGTTCGACCCTGTTCACACGTAGTCTTCTTGATGGAGTATGATGACCTTGGTTGTTGAGTCCCATTCAAATCAACTTGAAGCTCTCCATATACCTGTATTCTTCTACAAAAATTGATAATTTTTCTAATAAAATTAAAGATATTTGGTTTAGCCTATGGTAGATGGTTGTTGGATAGTTCGAGCTTTTTATCTATTTTTAAAGAATTGAATCAGTATTCAATTAAACGCTTCTTTAGATATATATATATTTTTTAATAATAAAATTGAACTCAACATTTTTTGAAAGTTGCTCCCGAATGAACGTGGGTTAAATTGGTTAATTAAGTAAACTCCAATGGACAGTTAAAAAATCATGACTCAATAAGTTAATAATTAAATAACGAGATTTTCATAGAACAGTAATGAACACAAGCCTCATTATACGCGGTTTGTGCATGTAATGAGGCTTTTTTTTTCTTTTGAGTTAGTATCATAATTTTTTTTTTTTTTTTTATGAGAGTGTCATAATTTTCTATTTATCACAATTTGAGATTTATGTATATGTTCAATCATATTATGCATTTGAGAACTACTGATACAACTTAAGAATGTCATGAGACTTTTTTTTTTTTTTTTTTTTGGTTTAATGTCATAATTTTCCATTCATAATCAAATTTTTTATAATATCTTTCATATAGTTCACGCATCACAGGTCATAGAGTTACCAATTAACAATATATGTAGTTAAGAAAGAACGATACACAATATATAATTAAATTGAGAGTATTTTATAAATTTTGGTAGTTAAGAAAGAACAACATTCGACATGGACATGAGCACTACATTTTTAACCCAAAAAAAAATTCCATCAAAATAGAAGGATAGCGATTTTTTTCTTTTTCTTTTTCTAGGAAGATCAATCTTTTTATTAATAGCCGATAAAAAACAATACACCCCAAACCCCCCCAAATTTAAAGAGCAAACCTGTAGCCATTAAGTAGTGATCTGTTATAAGAAAATAAATTAGTCCATTTCAGTCCACTTTAGTCTATTTGGTCAATTTCAGTCTACGTCAGTCCATTTGGTCTACTTCAATACATTTTTGTCCACTTCGGTTCACTCAATCCATTTCGGTCAACTTCAGTCCATTTAGGTCTACTTCAATCCAATGCGGTCCTTTTAGTTTCTGTCCACTTCAGCCCATTTCAGTTTACTTTAGTCCACTCCACTTCGGTCTATTTTGGTCCACTCCCTTCATTTTGGTTTATTTTGGTCTGTTCAGTCCACGTTGGTCCTTTCGTTTTACTTCGGTCCATTAAGGTCTACTATAGTCCATTTTGACCCATTCGGTCCACTTCGATCCATTTAGCCCACTTTGATGTGGATCCATTACGTGAGTTTTTGGAGCTATGACATGGTAGATTTATAATTTTAAAAAATATCTTTAAAAAAATCTCTCAAATGACCGATATATTATTAAAAGTACTAAATGAAACTTGTCTTGGCCATGGCTTTGTTTGTTCCTAATTTGTACTATTGGACTATTATTTCCTCTTTCAATTTATTTTTACAGTAATTATCCTCATTCAAATAAAATGACCGATGTATCATCCTCCCTTCCACTCCACTAAAACTAACACCACCACCCCCCTCCCCCCCCCAAAAAAAAAAAAAAAAAAACTCAGCCTTAAACATAATATGAGCAAAAAAAAAAAAAAAATCATCAAAGTATGTGTTTGCATTCTCTGGTAGGGATCTCTCTTTTTCTCAAATCAACTCCAAATTTCCAGTTCAATATTTCATACCCCTCTCTCTCTCTCTCTCTCTCTCTCTCTCTCTCTCCCTCTTTTTGCATTCTCTTTCACCACTCCGGTCGAAAACATAGTCGGGGCAGACGTTTATCCATACCTACATGCTTACCAATTATTGCATTCTATGATAAATAGTGGTGTGATTTAGAACAAAATTGTAATTTTAATATGAAATTGAAAAAGTAAAATCTTAAAATATCTTAGTGAAATCATTACTTGAAGATACCATTTTGTTAGTGTACCATATCTTTATAAACATGTTACATGTATAACCCTGATTGAGCTTGGGAGTCTAATACACCTCTTCATCCACTACCCAATAATCCTTCTTGGTTAGTCCCTCTCAAATTGATGTTGCGGAAGCTTGAAGAAAGCACATACGATGCTCTTTTGATAGAATAGAAACTAAACTATTAGTTTTTGGTAGTAAACCTCGAATCCACGAGGGGTTTCCTTTAATCTACAATGAGAAGAAAACTGGAATCCAACAAATAAATAATTTGATAAAAAGTCTGTGTTTATTGATAATAGTCTAAGGTGCCTTTGATGGCTACAAAACATATAAATACTAAGAAAAATGTCTAAAACCCTAACGTGCACTAATTACGCGATTAGGTGACAAAATACCGAAATTTACCAAAAATGACAAAATTGAGTTAAATACAGAATCATAAACCACTGATCTTAAGGGTTGTCCCAAAATAGATGGGACCTTATTTTGACTTTTAAATTAAAAGTTATTAAGGAAAAACAAATATTACTATAAATAGCAAAAATACTGTTTTTGGGGCCTTAACAACAAAATTCGCCTAAATTTAGGTGACGCTCATGATGATATAAGTCTGGATCAGAATGTCATTTCCCTTTAACCTGCCAAATTTTATACAATTCTAACATTGTTGCCTTGTTTGCCTCTACTGGCACCTCCCTTTGATCTTGCGTTATGACTTCCAAAAAGGCATGTGCTGTCTGTTTTACATCACAGATTGGTCTATACCTAAAATTAAATTCACCGCCATGGAAGTTAACGTACTCCTAAGTTTTCGTGCTTCTATAACCAAACCTTTTCTTCCACATTTAAAGCCCAAATTCCCAAAAACTTCTTACTATTTTCTGTACTAACTTGTGACTTAATTTGGATGTTGACCATTGAGAAATAAACAAATCCATGACCCGGACGCAATCAATCCCCTACAAATTGTCCAAGATGTCAAATATACATATTTTAACCATAAGAGCATTCGCATCAGGAAATGCTATCCCATCCCATTTTACCATCCCAAAAAACTACTTTATCAATTACACAATACCATTTTACAATACATCCAGCATCCCAACTTTTATTTTCTTATTCCACTCATTAAAATAATATTTCTACACAATAAAATATATTTATCTTTCTCTCTCTCTCTCTCTCTCTCTCTCTCTCTCATCACCTCCATCACCACCATGAAGATCCAAAACCCCAACATAGTTTATCAAAAAAAAAAAAAAAACCAACACAGAACCAAAAAAAAAAAACCTCATTGATCCACCATGAACACAGTTTATCAAAAACCCAAAAAAAAAAAAAAAAAAACCCACTGATCCACCATCAACAACACATGCCGATCCACCTGACCCACCAAGCAAACCCACCAAACTCAGCCCTAGACCCACCATGCCACCACAACCCATGGCCCATCACACCGATGCCACCACGATCCACCACCGTAACTCAGCCCCAAACTCATGGCCAAAACCGATTAGTAAACCCATAAAACCATCAAACCCAACGATCAACCCATTCAAAAAAAATACTATCGGAGCCATCAGGGCTCCTATTCAAACCCATTAAAGCCATCGGAGCCATCACCAGCAAAACCATTCAAAAAAAATCACTGATCCACGCCAATCCAAATCATCGGAGCCATCATCAGCAAAGCGAGCCCGCCGATCCAAACCCACCATCAACCAATCTCAACCCACCACTATGCTCAAATCAAATCATAAACCCAACCTAGCTCCAGTGCAAGCCTTGAACAAGAAAGAGAGATGTGAGATGAGAGAAAGAGTGAGGACTGAAAGAAAGAGGGACGAGCTCTGTGAGAGAGAGAGAGAGGAAATGAGAAACACTGTGAGCATAAAATAATATATTTCGGTTTTACAATAGTGCTACAGTGCAATTATACCTTTGGAATTGTACTGTAGCACAATTCCAAATTTTTTTGCAATACTTGGGTTTTACAAGTTCTGATGGAGTGACGACTTTGGGTTTAAATGCTAAAATAGGCTTACATTTAGCATTTAGCGAATGCTCTAAACAAGCTTGGTAATTTCTTGTTGCCCAAAAAGTTATAAAACCCAAAACCAGCTGCAGAATCCACCTCCTCCAGGTATAGTGAAATTAAATTTTAGTGCATTTGTAAGAGAAACTAGTGTCTCACTTGCAATCTTTGGTGGAGATCAAAAGGGTGTTGTCCTACATATACGGGTTCAGTCAGAGTCTAAACTTGTGCTTCAAATTGGTTTGTTGGCTAAACAAATGAACATGAACAAGCTTTTGTCTTGCTAACCTCAAGTTGTTCATAAACAGCTTGGGTTATCTACACGCATGAAGTGGTTGCAGGTTGGGTATTGTGATGAGCCAACAAGATTTTTTTAGAATTTTTTTTTTTTTTGAGTTCATTGTTATAGAAGTCGAATTATTTTAGATTATTTTATTATGATGATTTGTAAAATACATGTTAGGTTCTAAAAGTTTAGAACAATTGGCAAACTGTGAGCACGAACTTGTCTAAATATAGATTCCTAAGTCTAGAGGTTTGATTAGACAATGCTCAAGTTGATACAAGTCAATATTCAAGAACATACAAGCTACAGAAAAAAAAAAAAAAAAAAAAAAAAAAAAAAAAAAAATTGCCTAGTTCGATCAATCGAGAAGGAGGCTCGACCAATTGAGAATCACATCTGTAGAATTTTAAGTTTGGGCCATTAGCCCATACTTGTCCGTTTGAAGCTCAAAACGTGATCTGCTTGCTACAACATTTAAGGGACATTATAAGCTAACCCTAGCTATGGTTTTTTAGAGAGAGAAGAGTGCATCTTGTGCCTCTTGTTGTAGATCTAGGGTTTTTGTACCCAAATCTCTCTCAAGTCTTCTACCGGTATTATTCTTTGAAGAATCTCAAGATCCAGTGTTGTAGAAGTTGCTGCCATCAAAAGATCAACTGCTGATGGTGATCTAAAACCTTTGAGGGGATCTCAAAGTCACAAATGTGGGTGTTTGTGTTCAACAAACTCAAGATAGAAGAGTCTGTGGATCCAGAGCTACACGTGATCATGTGAGTAAGTTCCACAAAAAGTAGATTTAGATTTTAGGGTGAAAATCTATTGTAAACTTCCATTCTATCATAGTGAATTTGTTTGCCTTGAGGATAGAATAGGTTAAATCATCTCCAGGTTTTTTACCTTGAAATTGTTGGTTTCATTAATTTTCCTAGGTAATCATATCATTGTGTTATTTACTTTTCCACTGTGCGTGATATGATTTATTACTATTTAACCTAGATCTGAATAATAAACCTAAGTAACTACTTGGTTAATTAATTAGGTTAAACCAATTTGATAAAGAGTTTAAACAAACAAACAATACAGTATGGTTGTAATTTAGTTTTTTTTTTTTTTTTTGGTTATGCTGGCGTGATATACACTTGAGGTCTATGTAGCAGTAAAATATTTTTTATTTTGGCCATTAGCCACCTTAGCAAATTCCATCAATCATTAAATAACAGAATCAATTTGACACAATAAAATATTAGGACTTCAATCCAGCCTATGAATGGTGCAAACAAAAATTCATGGATTGTCTCTTTTCATCAAAGAAATCTCTGAGCAATTCAAAGATCAACCCATATAATCAAATCCAAATTCATATACATCTACAACTTTTCTCTGAGTTTGTCATTAAGAAAACAAATACATACACGCACTTACATATAAACATAAATATATGAACTATATAGGGTGACCAAAGTTGACACATTGAAACAAAAACATATCTGGATTTTGGAATGTAGGTGAAAGATTAAGAATTTTATTGACTAGTGAAAAAAATACTTATGAGTTTGCCTAAAAAAAAAAAAAAGAAAAAAAAAACTATGAAAGAACTAATTAATCCAGATTCTTATGCGAGCAAGCTAATTAATCCAGAGTCACATTTCTGGAGGGCGAATTTAATTGATCAAATTTTCATGCCCTTTGAAGTAAGTCAGATTAAAAGCATCCCTTTGAGTTCAAATTGAAAGAAAGATAGCCTTTTATTTTTAAAATAAAGAGTGCATAAAAATTGTAGCAAATAGGAATCTTCTTCAACTGCTAACGGTAGCAAACATCTGGGGCACCTGATTTAGTCCCACAATTTTCCTCATAAAATTCAGTGTTTAATGTGGAGAGTTGCCAACAAGTCCTACCAACACAAACAAAACTCTTTGAAAATTTTTCACCTATTCATATGGGATGTGTTCAGGGGATCTAGAAATTTAGCATCATTTACTATGGAGATGCTCTCTTGCGAGGATTTTTTTTTTTGGTGAGATAGCAGATAAAAATATTTTATTCATAGTAAATTTTTGTATACAAAGTAAAGAAAGAAGTGGAAAACACTTGTCCCAGACTGGATTTTTCCCTGCACCATAGGAAGACAGCTACCCCCACCAAACCCGTGAACATCCTTTCCCTCCAGTCATGGGTATGCATTGGTTTGGCCATTACATGATGAAGTGAGAGATATGCAACTTGGAGAAGATTTATTATTAACTGAAAGTTAATCATTCAATTAGCAGTATCAGCAATTTTCATATGTTAGATAACAACAAAGATTACATTAAAATGTATTAAAAAAGAGTAGGAACTAATTGACATAAAAAAAAAAAAAAAAAAAAATTGCAAATGACCCAAATGGAACTGTCAAAAGTGTATTTAAACTTTAAATTAACTAGCCGCAGACCCACGCGATGCGTGGGAATGTATAAATATTTTGTAATGGGGTATAATATATAAAAAGTAACAATCATTTCAAATATTATTTTTTTTTAAAAGATTTCTACAAGTATATATTTTTTTAATCTTTTTATATCTACAAAATACAAATATATCATACAATTATATTTTGTATGCTTGATTAATATTCTTTTTGAGGTGAACTATATTTTTCTAACTTCTGTTGTAGTGTGTTATATTTGATATACAACTAAACTTTATAAGTTTCAAATTTATTATTCAAATTTCTCATCTCTTAAGGAATAAGAAGATTATCATAATAATAAAAATTTATCACAAAACTACAATGTTATCTTAACCAAAATTAAATTGAAACAAAAGGAATAAAAGACAGACTTTATAGTAATTTATTACATAAAATTTATAGGCATATTCTAAAAGACAGACTTTGTAGAATGTGTTTTGACATAAACTCAAATTCCTATTTCTGAAACAAACTTCACATTCACTACGTGATCCAATTTTCATTGCATATAAATGAGTATTTGTAGGGAGAATACCTTTACGTGCTCTCCACTTGAAAGTTGGGCTTATTTGGAACCACCGTTTGCCATGAAAACTCAAATTCATTTTGAGTTCATACACTTTGAGACCATGAAAACTCAAACACATTCATCATGAAATCCCAAAATTGAATTACATTTTTTTTTCTAGTAATGAGATGGTAATAAATAAATAATAAGAATAATACAAATAACAAAACTCATTTTGAGTTCATCCACTTTGGACTTGGGCTACTAATGTTTGCCTCTTATGTGCTTCAGTTTCGTCTGCAAGCTCTGTCTCTTGCACTAATTTGATTGGGTTTTGGCAGATGGACTTGAGTCATGATCGAAAGAACGGGAAAAACACTCAAGAAATTATCCCATTGAAGGTCATACCAATCAATTTGTGGAGAGAACAATTGAAAATTTATAAAGAAAAAAATATGACAAGTGAGTAGGTGAGGAGGTTGTTATCTATTGATGATTGTCAGAATTCCATATAATTGCGGCATGATTTCAAGGATTCCATTACTCCCTATGGTCTTTATTGCATCTTCCCCTATCATCAAATTAGAGTGGATGAACCTTTTTTTCGTGCTGCTGCCAACTATTAGGTTCCTTCTTGGCATGTATTCCGCTTCAATGGAATAGAACTATGCCCCACTATTGAGGAATTTGCTGCTATCATGGGTGAACCGAAAATTGATGACCGCATCTTCCCTACCATAGGTGGGGATCTTCCTTCCTTGTTGGGAGTCATGTTGGGCATCCCTTCCACCACATAAAATAGGTGGTGTGTCTTTGGGGAGCTCAACTTTAAGTTGGTTTTTGAGTATTTTTCTGGTTCAACCCTTCCCGAGGGTAAGAGGACACACTCGTACTTTCTTCATGCCTTTTGCTTGTGTGCTCTTGGAAGGTATTTCTTGGTTCAAAACTCGTATTGTGTGGACTTTTGGATGTGCATAATAGCTTATGAGCTAAAGAGAGGTAATCCGGTGGGCTTGATCTTGGTGGAGACCCTCAATAGCTTGGATGCCTTTCATAGGAAGGAAGTAAACTTCTTGGCGGAAAGTCCTCTTCTTCTTCAGGTATAATCCCTAATTTTTTCCTAGGTTCTCAACCTAGCGGGATCCCTCTAATTTGCATGGATTGCCTCTCGGTTTTCAACCCATCAAGGCACCTTATATCGTCTTTCATCATTATTTTATTTTTTTCTCATGCTCTCTCCCTCTTTTTGCTTTTTTTTTTCTTTTCTTTTTATTCCCTCCCCTCTATCCTTCTCCTTCTTTGGTTGCTTCAACCTCCCACTGTTCCTCTCATCACCTACCTCCCTAGGCACCTTAGGGACTGCCGACTTCATCAGAATGACACGGGCTTTGAGGATGGAGCTTACGGGTCACCTCAATGAGACCGACATTCAATAGGTCGTAGAATGGTGGCATATCTCAAGCATGGTCCATAGTTGTTGCAAGGACCACTGTGTGACTTTAGTTAGGCTTCGATGCTACTCTTACTACTCCACTTGTCGTATCTCAAGGCAATTTGGAGAGCGTCAAGGAGCTCCTGATGATGAGAGGGCCTACCACACTGCAGTGTTCACCAATAGGATCTTAGGCAGGATCAGTGAGGCTTAGCCATGTCATAGGGTGACGATAGACATCGTTCCTCCCAAATACATCTACCCCACTACAAGGTACAAGCAATGGTTGGAGGATGACATGAAGTGGATTCTGAAGGATGAGAAGGCTTACATAAAGACTAGCAAGAAAATAAGGAGGATTGAGTGACCACCTTGATATATCCCATGTTTTACTTTTCTGCACTTTTATGATTCTCATGTTTTGTTTTTGAATTTAATAAAGGATTGGAATGTTCCAAATCCCCAATGAAAACAATCTTATTATCCTTTAATTTGAGCAATGAGAGAATTTCCTTTTATTATCTTTGTTTATTGTCATCATTATTCTTTTTCTTTTTCTTTTCTTTTTCCTTTGCCATGTAATTTTTGCCCATGACATCCCTTTGGGAATTTTCACCATGCCCATGGATTTTTCCCCTAATTTTTTCCTAGACCGCCTTTATGGGTTTTCAATCTAACAAGGTTCTTTTGCCTAAATTTTTGCCTAGGCCGCCCTTTTAGGTTTTCAACCTAGCAGGTTTTTTCTTCTTTTTTCTTTTTAAATGTGGTATTTCCGAAGTCTATCATGTTAATTGGGCAAAACATCTCTTCTCCATCCAAATCTGTGGTTTTTGTAGCACCTCTAGACATGATTTTCTTAATGATAAAAGGCCCAGACCAACTTGGCTTCATCTTCCCTCTTAGATCAAAAGTCTCATCTCTAAGCACTTTTAGGACCAAGTCTCCTTCCTTAAGGTTTCTTGGTTTCACTTTCTTGTTAAATGCCCTAGCAATCCTTTTTTGGTACCCTTGTGCATGATATTATGCCCTAGCTTTCTTCTTATTTATCAAAGTCAATTGTTCATATCTCGCCTTAACCCAATCCTCTTCTAGGACCTTGGTTTCCACCAATACCCTTAAAGATTTTATCTCCACCTTAATAGGAAGCACCGCCTCACTACCATAAACCAAAGAGTAAGGTGTTGCCCTAGTCGACGCACAGATAGAAGTTTTATAACCCCATAAGGCAAATGGAAGTTTCTCCGCCCAATCTTTGTATGTCACTACCATCTTGGCTAGGATGTTCTTCACATTCTTATTGGTTGCTTCTACGGCCCCATTAGCTTGTGGTCTATATAGTGAAGACTTGTGATGCTCGATGTTGTATAATTCCATGACCCTTCAAACTTCTCCCTCAAAGTGGGAACCATTATCAGAAATGATCTTTTGGGGCACCTCAAACTGATATATGATGTTGTTTTCTAAGAACCGAGCCATATGCTTAGCCTTCAATACAGAGTAAGAGGCTGCTTCTACCTATTTGCTGAGATAGTCAATTGCTACCAAAATGTATTCATGCCCATTTGAAGCCTCAGGGGCTATCCTTCCAATCACGTCTATACCTTAAACCGAGAATGGCCACGGAGAAGTCGTGCTATACAACTCACTAGGCGGTACATGGTTCAAGTTGGCGTGTGTCTGACAATCATGGAAACTCTTCACATAGTCCACACAATCAGTCTCCATTTATTCCAGTAGTACCTTATTCTTAGGATCTTTTTGGTTAATATTCTTCCATTTATATGAGGACCACAAACCCCTTAATGAAATTCTTCCATTACTCTCTCGGCTTCTTCTCTCTTCAAACAACGAAGGTGTATTCCATCATGGGGTCTTCTATAGAGTTGTCCCCCACATAGGATGTATTGTGTTACCATCATCCTAATGGAACGATGCTCTCTCTTGTCGGCACCATCTGAATATGCCTCTAATTCCAAGAACTTCATGATGTCATAGTACCACGAAACTTCCTCTTCCTCTATGGTCATTACTAAAGCTTCAGTCTTCCTTTTGTGCACTTCTTCATAACTTCGCTCAATCTCCAAGGGTCGTGTCCATACTCCCTCGGGTATTTCAACCATGGAGGCCAAGGTAGCTAAGGCATCCGCAAATTGATTTTGAGCTTTTGGAATGATTGTGTATTCAATTCTGTCAAAGGTCTTGGTCAAGTCCTCCAAGTATCAGCTTCAAATGTTCCTCCTTCACTTTCCACAATTTTTGCGCTTGGGCTATAACCAAAGTTGAATCTCCAAAGACTTCAGCCTCCTTTACCCCCAATTCTCGAAAAGCTTCCATTCCGGCAATACAAGCCTTATATTCAGCCATGTTATTAGTTGCATTGAAGTTTAGCTTGATTACCAAAGGTATGTGAGATCCCTCGGGACTGATCAAGAGTATTCCAATCCCATTCCCATCCCATTCCCATATTGGTTTACGGCTCCGTCAAAGTACATCTTTCATGCTCCTAACTCAACACCCTAAATGTCTTCATCTGGAAAGTCTTCTTTACCATCTTCCCCCTTTATAGGATTCTCGGCACAAAAATCTGACACGACGCTTCCTTTGATAGTTTTCCTAGCCACATACTTCAAATTAAATTTTGCTAACAAGATCAACCATCTTGACAATCTTCCACTCAAAGCGGGTTTCTCAAAGAGATACTTCAATGGGTCCATTCTTGCTACCACCCATATTTGGAAAGGTAAGACGATATATCTCAATTTATGCACGGCCCAAAGAAGTGCAAGGCATGACCTTTCTATGGGAGTATATGGCCCTTTCATCCTTGTCATCGTCTTCTTGTGCAAGCATACTTTCAACTGCATCCCCTATGATGGAGAGGTATAGGAGTAATGGTTTTCCATGTTGTGGAGGCACTAGGATAGGTGGGTGGAGGAGATATTCCTTGATAAGTTCAAAGGCCTCTTGGCACTCATCATTCCATGTATATGGTTCATTCTTCCTTAAGAGTTTGAAGATGGGCTCACAAGTAAAGGTAAGCTTGGCAATAAATCGACTAATGTATTGCAACCGACCTAAGAAACCCCTTATTTCTTTCTCACTTTTGGGAGGAGGCATCTCTAATATGGCTTTAATCTTGGATGGGTCAACTTCTATCCCTCTATCACTCACTAGGAAGCCTAGCAATTTTCCATGGTTACGCCGAAGGTGCACTTTTGTGGATTCAACCTCAATCTATATTCTTTAATCCTCTCGAAGAACTTCCTCAAGTTTATGGTGTGGCTACCTCCATCCTTGGATTTCACTATCATATTATCAACAGACACCTCTACCTCATTATGCATCATATCATGTAATAAGGTCGTAGCCATCCCTTGGTAGGTTGCCCCAGCATTCTTGAGGCCAAACGGCATCACCGTGTAACAATAGATTCCCCATTCGGTAGTGAAAGTGGTTTTGGTCATATCTTTGGGAGCCATCTTAATTTGGTTGTATCCCAAAAAGCCATTCATGAAAGACATCAAAGCACTTCCCATCGTGTTATCCACTAAGACATCAATGTGAAGGAGAGGAAAGTCATCCTTAGGGCATGCCTTGTTCAAGTCCCTAAAATCCACACACATCCTCACCTTCTCATCCTTCTTAGGTACGGGCACAACATTGGCTATCCATTTGGCTTGGTGCACGGGTTTGATGAACCCTACCTTTGATTGCTTAGTGACTTCCTCTTTGATTTTTAAGAGTCATTCGGTCCTCATTCTTCTCAATTTTTGCTTGACGGATACCATGTGATCATGAGTATCAATGTGCCACTTGGCAGAACCTCATGCACTCTCGTATAAGGTCTTTGCTTTTATATATATAGTATATAATCCATGCTTACGCACGGGAATAGTGAATTGTAGTGGCACTATTGATATTAACTTGAGTTATTAAACATATAGAATATTATTTCGTCCAAGACATTTAGAGGTATTAAAATGGTTTTTCCTTGCAATTTTCATGATATTGGTTATACCAAGTTTCTCATTACAATGCTATTACTTATATAATTTAAAAAATCACTATTAGATACCACATATACAATATCAATTCACAATCATTGTCCATGAAATTCTACTAAATACAATACAAAATAAAGGAATAAATTGGTCCAATAGTATCTCCTAAATTGAATGGAGATAGGTGCATGAGATCATTCAGCTTAATTACAATTTGTTATGTCCAAGATCTTCGCATACAAAATATCTAAATAAAAACAACATAAAAAATATGCTCATTAGTTCAAAGAAAAAATAACAGCAAAAATCTAATTTGTATGTAAAGCTAACTAAAGAAAAGGCTAAAAGAAAACTATCTAAGATGTCAAGATTTAGGCTTGAATTTGTTGTATTTACCACCCGCTCATCATCATAAGCTTGACATCATCTTAAGCTTGACATCAATGCCACCAATTGAAAAATCATACCAAATAATAATGCCAAAATTAAAAGATTAAAAAAAAAAGAAAAAAAAAAAAGACGATGAATATATATTTACCACAATTAACATCTTGAATAGATGACATATGAAGTCACTTAAGTCCATTGGTCTTTATAAATCCACTAAAAGAATATTCATGAACATTTTATAAGAAATATAAGAAAAGAATTTTGTATTAACGAAACTATTCCATAACAAAGACAAAAACATTTTTGCTAGTAATTATTCCAAAATTACCTGCATCACTATGTTTCAAAAAAATTTGGAAAAGAAACTGCAAAAATTTCTTTGGCCATCCCTATTCAATCAAACCAAACACAAAGATCATCATTATTAAAAGAACTAAAAGGTCAGCAACCATTTCCAATAGCTACACTTCAAACATCCATCTGTATATACAACATTTGATATGGCTTTAAAAATATATTCACCACAAACATGACATGCCCCAGGAAATCATTCATGCTTAAAGCACATACTTATTGTTATTGTAAACAAATATATATATATATATATATATATCTCTCTCTCTCTCTCATAAGCATGTTATATATATATATATATATATATTTATCTCTCATAAGCATGTTTTAGGCTGAATTGAAATCATGAAAACAAACCAGATATTGATGTGAACCATTTGGTGTTATTCAAAGTATGTCTACCAAACCACTTATAGAAATGCAGGTTTATAAAGCTAATCCTATTTTTTGTTACATGGTGCATATTTAGATGATCACATTCTTCAATCATATTTAGTCTCTTAGTTCTAAAAAACAATTTGAGCTATTTTCTTGATCCTACTCCTGAATGAGAAATAAATACTGTCAATCTAAATTTATGGGTTTATATAATGACATACCAAATCAGTCAAAGTATCCATCACGCCTCCTGCTGTGACTTAAATAATGCTCCCAGGTGCAGGATTGTCATGAAGTAATAACTCGGTAAGTCTGAGGTCGAATCCACAGGGAAAAGGGAATTGATTAGCAAACCACAAAAGAATAAAACTGTGGGTTCCAGTTAACTCAACTAGTAAAGTCTCTGATGGTTGTATAAGAGATTTGGGGTTCAATTCTCGCCTACACGAAAAACTGATTGGTGTCTTGATCTGGTGATAAAGAGCTATCATTAGGAGCAGACGCCATAGGTTGAAACTCTCTTAAAAAAAAAAAAAAAAAAACTAAAATAATAAAGTTTAATTGAAGAGATGGTTTAGTAAAGTTAATTTAAATTGAGAGAAAATAACAATATATTAAGGCACTAAGGTTTAGAGATCCACACACAACACATCTATTGCTAGTCTTAACAATATTTATTTTATAACTCAACTAAAATTCATACGAATGGTGATCTTAGTTGGATGATTTAACAATAAAAACTCAAGAATTAATTGTCTAAGGTAGTTTCATGAAATTGATTGATTTTAGGCAAAACAAAACTAGTGAATTAGTTCGCAGGGAATACTAAGCATTTAACATGCCCGGAGTCTACGATAAATCAAAGAATTATACAGAACTAAATATTTTTCTAGATGAGTAAATCAATCAAAAACATAATAACATTAGCATTAAAACCATAAAATAATTGTTAAGAACATACCAATAAACGGTTGTGTTTCACCCCTTACCTTATCAAGGCTTCTAGCAAACCATAACACAAACAAAACTCTAAAAACTGTAAAGAAACTTTAAGAAAACCTAAATTACGTTCTACGGCAGCTCCCTCCTTAATTTTGCCCTAAAGAGCCTTTAAATAGGTCAAGGTCCTATTACAAGTTGAATTCTCATTTGGAGAAAATCTCAGGTTTTTAGGCTTCACTTAATCGACGTTTTCAGCCCATTTAACTTCAAAATTCAGACTTTGGGTAAACTAAAAAGTTGTATCCCTTTAAGTTAACTTTCCAGCCCAACTTGAATCATTTCGATTAGACATCTGAGCCAAAATTTATGCTCCAAATACTAATTGGTGCGCAGGCTGGAATCCTAATCCGAATTGGACTTGAATTTGGTGCAAATTTCCTTTGATTCCTTACTCCAATTGGACTCGAATTTAATTGGGTTGACCTTCTAATCAAAAAATAAAAAAGAATGAAAGAAAATGAATGATGACATGGCGCTGATGTGGTTTAATTGGAGCGTAGCAATAATAAATGTCACGCTTCAGCTTTTAGATATATATAGATATAGATGTGTTACATGGAAAAACTATATAACTAGAATATGCTTTTCTAAAGAACTTTTTTTTTTTTTTTTTGAATAGCTTTCCTACAAAATTATTGTTTATTCAATTAACATAAGACAGCTCAAATTTGAAAGTTATTGTTTAATCAATTAACATAGAGAAGTGCCCCTTATTTCTCCTTCCCAAAGTACAAAGTGATTTCTAGAAAGTTATTGCAATTGATTTCCAATTTTTTTTTTTAAAGAAAAAGAAAAAAGATAGTGCATTGTAACTTGTAAGTGAGCTTAAAGGATTTAAGCCTTTGCAAGATTTAAGCTACTGAAGGCTTCAAAAAAATCTAGGGCTTCTAGCCTATCCATAAAACTCTGGGGTGTTCATAAAATTGACCAAACTATATAGCCTTTTGATGAAAGGATATTATTATTGAACAATAAAAGAAATGACTAAAATACAAGTGCACCCCAGAAGTTTGAGACAATTTTTTATTTCAATCCCGTACAGTGGGAAGCATTTTTATTGAGACCCTTCTGCTTATTGTCATTGTTGATGTGCATGGACTTCTTCACCTTGTATTGTCTATGGATGTTGGCATTTTTATGTGTAAAAGAATATAGAAATCAGGATGAAGGACACTTTCATGACTCGCCCAGATAACTACCTTAAAAGCCACCTTGAACACAACTTAAGTTGCTGAGTCTTTGGTTGAGGATCATACATTTTAATGATGAACATAAACCAGGAAAGCATATATATTACAATTTACTTCATGTTGTGCTTGAGGCAAAATAATATCTAAGCTCCAGTTAACGCATTGCAAGTTAAATCTCTATAATGAATTTAAGTTTTCTCACCAAATAACTATTACTTTTGAATGAATTCCATCTAGATAAGTAGGTAATTCACAATCTAACAATTACGTGTTCTTTAAATTGAGGATTTAAACAATTTAGCTCTCATGGGTTCAAACATTTAGAGGTTTCAAGTCTTCCTCGGCTCAATCTGGTTCATGATTGAAATTAAAGTGCCAAGTTTAAATTTATATTTTATTATTGGGATAGATTAGGTATCCATATCAACCTGTGAATGTGTATTGTGAAATTTACTTGGAAGCATGTAAAATTCTGAAAAGACTTGAACTACATGGCTAATAACATGGCAGTTGAGTGGCTTCAAAGTTAAGTTCAAGTTTCCCACACTGTTCAAATTTTGCGCATCTCAACATGTGAGATTACAAGTATCAAAATCTCTTTGCCAAACGCTTAAGAAGTTCACATTAGAGGAGTGTGAAAATCTTGAGGTGGTATAAGTTGAAACCCCTAATATAGTTTCACTTCATTGCAGA
This sequence comes from Notholithocarpus densiflorus, assembly GCA_030021035.2. Taxonomy (NCBI): domain Eukaryota; kingdom Viridiplantae; phylum Streptophyta; class Magnoliopsida; order Fagales; family Fagaceae; genus Notholithocarpus; species Notholithocarpus densiflorus. The sequence goes on from JARYZH020000544.1 coordinate 128,301, forward strand.
ATGAATAAGGCTGCATTTGTTTCAGTGGTAAACTGAAATCAGAAAACATTTTACACCCGGGTCCATATTTGGCAACACCTGAAAATAAAGTCAAACTGAAAAATAGAATTCAGTTTGATCGTAAAATATCATTGCCAACCCGTAAAATCATTTCCGTTCCCATTTTACCATCAAATGCTTTCCGGAATTACTCAATCCTCACACACTCCTCTCACACACGCACCAACCTCATTTTAGCTCCAGCCCACGCACCAGCCTCAACTCCACCCACAGTCCGACACCAAGCTCCGGCTGCCCAGCCAAGCCAAGGCTAGCCCAGATCGTGCTACCCCCTCTACCCAGATCATGCCGCCCCACCACCCAAATCGCGCCGCCCCACCGCCTTCCTCTTTTTTCTCTCTTCTTCCTCAACGTCGCCGATTTGGCCGCCACCGACCACCAACCCACTCCACTCCACTCCACCCCAAAACCCACCCGATTTGCCCGCTGCCGTCCTCCATCCACTCTGATCTCTCTTTTCCGATCTATCTCTCTTTCCCTCAATCTCTCTCTTTCTTGCTCCTTCTCCCACAGATATATCATGTATATGTTGTGAAAATGTTTTTATTTTGATTTTTGGTTGTGTTAAGTGTATATTTTGAAATTTTCTGATATAAAGTTTGTTTGGAAGCTGAAAAAATGGCTGAGAAAATATGAAAACTTTGTAGGAATCAAAATATTACCAAACACTGGAAATCATTTTTCGGATTATTTTCCATTGTAGAATCAAACGCCCGGATTTTAATTTCCTTACGGGAATTCATTTTTCCCTGCATTCATTTTACACTCGAAATTCGATTTACATAGAACCAAACACAGCCTAAATCGCCCTTCTATTCTGTCAATACCCCAAGGTTAAAAACGTTAGTCTTCAATTTGACCTTGGAAGTGGTTTCACTCTTTGGTTTGATAAATTGATGGAACTTGTTGGAAAGTTTAAAAATTTTGAAGGTTTGAACTTGGGTAATTGCTCCAAGTTACCAATTCTCTCTTCTAGTTTAAATTTTATAAATTGTTCTAAGTATACCAATATCCTTAATTTTGTGGCGTTTTCCCCCCTTCTTATGCAATGGCATTCTCCTAGATGGATTCAACGAAAACAAACTTTCCTCGCTAAATAATCTCAAAAAGTTGAGGCAAAAATAACTATATATATCATCAATGAGTTTAGCCAATTTGGTCGAAAGATTTCTGCATGATTTTCCTGCAGTAAAAAACCTGACAATACAGTCATGGTCCAGAAAATTATTAGACGTGTTATTGATCCTCTCTCTCTCTCTTTCTCATATTTCTTTTTTACAATTATTTGTACCATTTTAGATGGGTTGCTGGCAATTTACCTTTGGAAAGGTTGAGAATTTAGATTGGGAAGAAGATTCTGACAATTCTAAGTGGATTGCTTTGTTAAGAAATATGGACTACTAGACAACTACTTTCAAAATTAAAGGATTGATGTTGAAGAAAGGCTTAGATGACATTTTGATCACAAACAATTAATTCATCAGAATATACATCTTCATTTTGCATTAATTTGTTATGCTTTCTATTTGGTTATTATCAATTCTAGTTACTAAGAACAGTATCTATGTCATGAAATTTTCTTCATGGATTTGTCTTCCAGTTTCCCTTATTTTTCCTCTCGTATGTTGACAATATATAACAATGGTCAATGGTACAGCAACCACTGATCAAACACAAATTTGTGTCACAGTTGCCATAAATCATTCACATGTGCACATTTCATTTGCAAACATAAACAAAACTATTAAGCTATTGAATTATTATGTTAATCTGCAAAGGTGGTATGTTTCATGGGGTCAAATGTTCCTGAAAAAGTGTCACAGTTGCCATAAATCATTCACATATGCACATTTCATTTGCAAACATAAACAAAACTATTAAGCGATTGAATTATTATGTTAATCTGCAAAGGTGGTATGTTTCATGGGGTCAAATGTTCCTGAAAATGTACATTGAGACACAAATTTACTGGACACTTGGACGTGGTGGTACTCTTCTTAATGTTTCATCATTAAGAAAGAAGAAGGCAATAGCATATTAAAGCAAGCCTATAGTACCTCTCAGAGAGAAATGCCAGTATGTGTCCCATTCTGTTAAAGATTTCCAACCTCCATTACCGGACTCTCTTTCCTATCTGCTGCCAGTCGCATGGGTATTAGAGAACTGAACACAGTGCAAACTAAGATTGAAAGAGGAAAATTCCAACTAAGATTAATCACATGCATCAAGAGTTTTTCAACAAATATCAATGGTGTTTCATCCAAGACAATTTATTACTTCTAATTGGGTCTAGTCAGATTCAAGTTCTCTTGGGTGCTACTCTCTCATCCAATTTGACACCCTGAGCTTGACAAAAATATTTCCAGTGAAAGTCATCAAAGTTGATGCGTCTAAGGGACATTTTTTCCATATTTCCTGCACTGCTTCCAGCTTTATTTAGCTCAGCAAGGCGCTTTTGTTTGGCCTCATTCTCAATCTGCCTCTGATACTCCAAATGCTCTTCAAGCATTCTTTGCTCTTTCTCCTCCTCAGGTGTAAGTTTCCGTTCCTCTTGCTCCAATTCATCAGTGGTTACAGGACCAACAATCTCAGGATTGTGAGGATCATCTCCACCATGTGCAGCATGAAAGGAACTGAAGTAAAACACAATGAACTTTATTTCAGCCTAGAGATTGGGAGCACATATGGCCACATATTCACACAATTTACATGTGTTTTAGTCAATGAAAATGTTAAACTAATAACAAACAAAAAGACTTACATTTGCTCCAAATTTTCCTGCTTCTCCTCACTACGTGCAGTTGCCTACAATAAGAAAGTTGTACATTTTTGGGATGTTAGTTTGTATAATCGATTCTCTTTATTTTGTGGGAACTGGGAACTCCCTGCAGATCTTATATCTTTTTTTTCTTTATTTCTATTTCAAACAAGTATGCGTTTTATCAAATTTAATTAAACCCGATCTCAGGAGCTTTCCTATTTCTTAATTTATTAGTCATCCAATTATTCCATTCCTTATTAAAGAAAAAAATATTAAATATTGTTAAATGTCTGTCCAATTATGCAGTTATCTAGCTGCTGTGATAATCTGTTTCAATGTGTGTTTGTTCAATGTCTAATGTATGTCATATGTATTAGATTACTCAATTTATGACTCTTTCACAGTTCATATCCTAAATTACTGCTATTCTAATAAACTTGATCCACATTTTCCTAACTTGGCTACTCTACCTCTGAAATACCCATTTCTTTTAGTATCTTCCAGTTTTGTTTCAACTTTTAACTCTAGCTCCTCCATATCTTAAGTCTTATGCATCCAATTAAAGTATGTGAGTCCAATTTCTGCCTATTATGTTAATATTTAACATGTTTAGATGCTTTTTAGTTCCTGCCCTTTCTCCATTTATTCATATTAATTTATACTTGGCTAGCTTTAGACAACTGCAATTACCATAAAAACGAAACAGAATAATGACTACCTTTAATTCTTCTGACTTTCTGTGATCTTTTTCCTTCTTTTTGTCCTTGGATTTTTCCTGTCCTTGTCTTGCATTACCTTCTCCTTTGTCAGAGTTTTTCTTGTCATTAAGATCAAGTTCTGATAACAATGCTGCTTCTGCAGCCTTAGACTTCTTTTCTGCATCCTTGTTAGCCAGATCTTCCATTTGTGCCTATTGAAGGAAGGAGAATATTACACCAAAAACATCAAATCATATCTGGTAAGAAGGTAAATAAATGAAAACCTTCAGCAAAAAAGCACAGAGAATCCAACACAAACCCGCATGAATGACTTCAGCAGGGCCACCATAATTGATCAGTAGTCATAAGCAGTTACCATATCAATTTTCTTCCCCGTCTGCTGCATAGCAGTAGTTGTTGTCCTGATTATAGCATCAAATTTGTAAAGCTGCAACAACAAACATTATGATATTCAATCATCCTTTGGAATATAACAGTTCATCAAGAAACATATTTAATATCAAACACAAACACTACACAGAGAGACTTTGAATTTCAGATTAAACAACTTGGAAAATTTGCCCTGTTCTTAAATTTGGCTATATCATACCTTTTCAACTATTTCATCAATCTGCTTTTTGATCCCCAATTTTATTTCATTGTCCAGGTTTTCTCAAAATATTCCAAATGATATCCAACTTGAAAATATCACCATTTGTCCTCTGAATGTACCTATGCCTCTCTAACAAGAGATAATTGTAACTCAATGATTTGTACTCTGAAATCTCGTCTCGTCTCTTATCTTCTTCAACACACAAACTCTCCAAATTCTGCCATACCTTAATGTCTCTCAAATACTGTATTTTTTTCTCATAAATGTTCTGCATCCGATGAAATTCAGCCTCATAGATTTTGAAAAACTCTTTCCCTTGACTTCTACTGGTTTCTCTCAAATTTGTCCACTGCTTCAATTGCTCCCCAATATTAGTAACCCCCTTCAATAACCAATCCACAATATCATCTTTACATTCATCATCATTTAATTCGATTTCCTCATCAGCACTAGAAGTAACAACAGCTCCATCATTTGGCAACAACAAGCTCTCCACGCAAAATTCTCTTGTCCAAAACTACACAAGAGAAGTCCTCATTGAATATGATCTTCTCATGATTAGCAAAACAAGGCTCACCCCTGACACCATCTTTCGCAAGACTGAAGCAGAGACTCTGTAACCCACAAGTAAGATCATCCAAGAACTCGAACACAAGATTAAGCTCCGGGATGTCAAGAAAGCACGTGGAGAGCAGCGTCTGGTTCATCCAATGTTCCTCAAGCAGCTGTTCCGGGATTTGCTTCTTCAGAATTTCCATTATGAGGTCCATCAACCTTGAAAAATGACTTGAAACAAAACATCTAAGCTCCAAGAACATGTGTAACCTTGCTCGAATTCTATTAATCATGTCGGCATGCCCTCTATCTTTGCAATAAGGCCAGTCCTCCTGGAACATGAAAATTTTAGACTCATTTAGGCCTCCATCTTCACGCTTGTTTCTTGACAAATCTTCCATCATTTTCTTAGCGGCAACCACGTCCACGGGTCTCCATTTTCTTGATTCACCGATGTCATGGACTGAATCTAATACAAGTTCTGGCTCTACAGATCGTAACTCATCGGATAAAGTCCCTAAATGCACACTAATCATATGATCCGCATTCAATTTGACTTCGAAAAACCTCTCGCTGCAAAGACAACACGTCCAATACTTCCAATTTTTTGCCACCTTCACATATTCCACTGCCTGCATCACCACCGCCACAGCTGCCTGTGATTCTTTCTTAGCCAAATGCAGTTTAAGGTCTTCAATTCAAATCCTCAACAAATCTTTCTTTAGCTCCATACTCATACTGTCTTTCCAGTAAGCCTTGACTCCTGCCGCCACTGTGTATCTCGCCTGTTTGATTTCTTCCTTTCTGTCTTGTAGTTCTTGAATCTCATTCTTTATTTTTCTTAAAGATTCAGCGTCTATGATATAGATGCTTTGTATTTTGAAGACTCTAAGATTCTTTCTGAAATCTTCAATTCGGGACTCTGTACTTCCATCTTCTTCGTCATAAATATCCAAGCTATCTTCCATCGCAGTGGGGTATTTGATGGCTAAACTGGCATCACATGCTTCAATCACAGCTTCAAGCTGGGCATTGGCGTCGTATTCAGCTAATCTGAAGAGTGTGGAGACATGGAAGTTCCAGAAGGTGAGGCAGCCGGGGCATAACTGCACCGCTCGCTTGGATAAGTGGATGGCATTTTTGAAGTGTTCGATCGTATCAGCAAGTTTGTGGAGATGGTCCTGAGAGAGATCGGGAATGGTAGAGTCTTTTCTGGCTATAAACCCGAGTTTTAAGTGATAGCAGCTAAGGGCGCCAAGAGCAAGCGCGGAGTTTGGGTGGTGGGATACGGTGGCCTAGGCAAGATTCAAGGCTTCGTTGTAGTTCTCATCGTAGAATTCAATCATGGTGTCACAGACTTCTTTTGTGATGGTGGGTGATTGATCATCAACATCGTACTTTGGAAGTTGAGAGGGTGATGGGGGTGCACATGCATTGTGTTTCTTGGTGTTCATTTTGGAGGGAAATGGAGAATAGAGAAGGAATGGTTATGGTCTATTGCTTTTGTGAAGAAAGCCGAAATGGGTAAAGTGAATGTATGTGTATATATATATACTAGTCGCTAACCCATGCGATGCACGGGATAGTTAAAAAAAAATTACAAATATTTATTAAAAAAATAAATAATAATAACTGTAAAATCAATCAAATTGAGTATGACATTGCCTTATATGTTTCTTCATAAACAGCAAACAGTGGAGCTTGGTGGTCATCATCTCAGTGAGAACTCTCTCAGTTGCTACCTCCAAGAAAACCTTCTCACAATCCTTAACACATGTTTAAAGCAACATGAAAGCCCGAATTACAGATTAATAACCAATCAAATACATGGAAAAACTTTTTAAGGTTCTCACCTTGAGGAATCAGACACTAAAACAAAACATGTTGAAATGTAGCAGGCCTAAAATTTAAGTAATAATTTAAAAAAAAAAAAAAAAAAAAAAAAAAAAAACCCTTAAAGATTAAAAACAATATGAAAATACACACACACCACACAATATGAAAATTAATGGCTCTTTCCTATAATTTAAAACAACAATTTAAATCTTCTTTTGGTAGTAACAAAATCTTGTGTCAAGCATCAAAATATTGCGTCAATACAGATAATATCTTCTTCCAAGTAATAACAGTGAGCTCCATGTGAAGATTTTGCTTAAGATGTGAAAAGATGAAAATATGGAAAGCAATAAATTTATGCATTGAGCACTATTATGCTGCTAAAATCTTATATTACACTCATTAAGATTTTCCCATTTTAAAGGCTCTCCAAGTGCCATCATAAATTGGAAAATTGGAGATTGAGCTACATATAATTAAGTATATTTTTCTCAACAAAAAGATTTTGCAAAAAAAAAAAAGGAAGTGGAACTCATTGATTGATGGCTATTACATAAATCTCTATCATAAGAAATCTCCACTTCTTTTTCAAGGATCCTTCTTTTTGGGAGGGCAGGGGGGGAGAAGAACCTAAAATTTTCCAACAATAGCCTAAAGCATCACCATTTCATTTTGGAAACATGGTCCTATAATTAAACTACTTAAGCAAAGTGAAGCAAATAGC
>JARYZH020000545.1:0-135144 GCA_030021035.2 Notholithocarpus densiflorus
AATCCCATAGATAGATAAGAATCAATCACTAACTTACAATTTCATGTTTGCATAATTTTGTGTCAGGAATGGGGATATTGAATTGCAAAACCCAAAGAATAATGGAGTAGTACATCAAGAAGAATCACAACCTTCCAATAATGATAATCTTTATGACAAAGGATGGAATTATCTCTTCCTATCCTCCTTTGTAATTGCAGCAATTGTGGATCCTTTATTCTTTTACATTCCTGTGATCAATGATGGTATGAGGTGCCTTTTGTTGGAAAAAAAGTTGAAGACAGCGGTTTATGTTTTTCGGACAGTCTCCGATTTCATTTACGTAGTTCATATAGCTTTGCGGAGGATACTCAAGAAGCATGGAGAAACTAGTTCAAATTCTAGTGTTGGGGAAGGAGTTTGGAGGAAGTACATCTCCTACCTAATCGACTTTTTTGTTATTCTTCCCATCCCACAGGTAAGGGTAGCTTTCTTTAAATAATTTGTTTTTCTATGGCCACAACAATATTCTACCACATTTTCACTACATAATTGCACTCATGAGTTGTTTCTTTTATTGTCATTTGTTCTTTCATATTAAAAACTCAGCCTCTCAAAAATTTCTTCATATTCTATTGTATTTTTGCCCATGAGCATTTTTAGGAAACCTTCAAAGTAATGTTGTGGAAAGAGTGCTTATTCCTAATTTCGTTGGTGCTTTTTTTAGTGGTTGGCCTTTGTTGTATAGAAGAAAAGAAAGTAATAACAAGATATGGGAAATTGTCTCAGGTTATTAAAATCGCAATCCCTGGGTCGATTCTGCCCCTCGAGCTCATCTCTATACTGTCTTAAAATGAGCTTGGGTCCAAATTGATGTACTCGTACAGAATTAAGGGGACTAAAGTCACTAAACTATAGTTTTACATTTTCTTTAAATTGGATTTTGTTTTTGTTTATCTAAAAAAGCATATTTTCCAAATTCTTTTGAACTAAACTTCTTGCAATCTATTCACGTGGTATTTCCATTCAATTTTAAAGAAATGAGAAGCACGAGACCTTCAGCAATAATAAAGCCACTGAACGCCCTTGTTCTCTTTCAATATGTGCCTAGAATTCGTCAGATCTACCTAACCTGGAAGAACCTTCCGAGAAATGCTGGCAAATTTGATGGATGGATTAAAGCTGCATTCAATTTCTTTCTGTACATCCTCGCCAGTCATGTAAGTTTTGTGAGGTACTGAGTACATATTTATCAAGGGTGAATTTTACAATTACTCAGTGTTATTACTTATTAGACGTAATAATTATAGACTCATCAAGCCCCAAGAGATTTACCCAATAATTTTTTGTTGTAGTGTAACGTTACACAGTGAGAGTTAACAATTTAGACCTCGATTTTACAGTTATGGTCAATTTCAAGCTAACTATAAAGAAATTTGTAATTAAATTCTTTTTAGTGGTACTTTGGTTATGTAATATATTATAAGTCTGTTTAAAAAACTCTATATACTACTTTCGTGTTCGTATGTTCTAATAAGTATTATTATTTCTTAAAAAAAAAAAAGTGATGTTTATTCCACATTGGTTGTGTGTGTTAGAGTTTCAGTCCTTATAACCCCAAACTATTACTACAAATGTTAGACCATTTTGTAATGGTACTCTGGTTATGTAATATATTATAAACCTATTTAAAAAAACTTGTATTTTGAAAGTGAGAGGCGAGATTGTTTCCTCAACTAAATTTCAAATGTGAATTCGCATAACACTCTGATTTTTGTTCATGTGAATTCCTTCAACTTGCAATCCCAAACTTCAGCATCTAACCTCTCTCACCTGTTACAAATTAAAACCATAACAATACATAATTACTAACAAATAATATTGCACTGCCTAAGTTTAGTATATATTCAATCCAATTGGATGTTACACTGTGTGCTCTATTAAAATTACTACGTACCAAATTATAAGCATGAAGGATGTTCTCAATAATCGATAACATTTTTATTGGACCTTGAGGACACTTCATGTCAATTGAATATTATTTATTATTTGATCTAAAAACTTAACCTTTTTATGCATAATTTTTAGAACAGGGTAAAAAATAATTTAAAAATTATATTTGAACTACTAATAAGTTTTTTTAAGGAAGTTTAGATTAGTTTTAAATGGATTGGATGTGCCTTCAAATGGGATTTAAACTAGGAATGTCCACAGGTAGAATCAAGTTGGATTCGGCCAAATAGGTATCAGATTATGAAATCTATTACTCAACTTAGAGTTAGTTTTTCCAGTGACAGAACCACCATCGACTGCCATGGTTGTTTGAATCAGGCCACTTTGGGCTGGATAGATTTATTGAGTCAAGCGGGTTTTGAACAGCCCTAATTTAAAGTGCTATATTCAAAGGGCTACATAAAAGAATAATAAATTTTAATTAAGTAATTTTATATTTTTAAATTTTAAATTCATTTAAAAATTAAAGATATTTGACATCAAATTAAAATATAATTAAGATACTTGTTGCAAAATTGAAATATAATTAAAATTTAATTTGAAATTCTTGATTAAGTTCGCTTTTCGTGGGGAGGGAGGGGGGTAAGCTTATAAAATTGAAAACTTATTTTATTGTTTAAAAGGCAAAGCTGAAAATATATTCAGCTAGTTTGTAGGTGGCAAAGCTGAATTGTTTTAGATGCATGCTCTCCAAAATTCTTCTTCTGATACATTTACACCGAATTTTCTTCATGTTTTGATTTGTGTAAATGAATCTTTAAGATCTCTCTCTTGTTGGGATTTTTGTTTTGTTCCCAAGAACCTGAATATTTTGGCCCATAATGTTGCTTTTTGGGCATCCATTTGTAATTGGATGTGCCTTTAATCATCTCCAGCCTTCCTGCTTGCATTTTCTTTCTGCCCGTATATATAGTAGAGATGGGTTAGGCCCCTCCTTCTTAATACAAGTATATATTCTTCATCTGATCCGATGGATTTGTTGACTTTTAATGACATGTTGGTCTTTCAGGTAATTGGAGCCTTATGGTACTTTTTCTCTATTGAACGAGAGATAGCCTGCTGGCACTTGGTCTGTGGAAATCAAAATGGATGTGACCGAAATTCTTTTAGTTGTGTTAACAGTTCGGGAAATTACACATCCCTAGATGCTTCTTGCCCCATAAATACACCAAATACAACACTATTTGATTTTGGAATATTTCTTGAAGCCCTCCAATCTGGTATTGTGCAATCCTCAAATCTTCCACAAAAGTTCTTTTTCTGTTTCTGGTGGGGACTACGAAATCTAAGGTTTGCATGTACTTCATTCCTCTATTTTAGTTTAGATTGTATTAGTTCTAACGCAATTTCATTTTCAAGGAGAGTGTCCGTTGTCCTACACATTTGTTAAAGCATGACTTTCAGCACAGTTTCCACTTGCTAAATACTTAAACCACTAATGGCGTTAGTATCAGGTATTGTTATATATGGAATATGGTCATGTGTCCAAGCTAGGTTTTCTATATTCATCGTCTCCTATCTTTTCTATTAACAAAAATATTAAAATATTTTTACTAGAATGTAACTTTTTTGGGGCAAAATGCAAAAACACTTCTTAGACTTTGACTTTGAGTCAGTTTTAAACAAGTCCCATATACTCTTAATTTAGTATATATTATTACTGGCTTCTGAAGTTTAAGAAATAACAAAATTTATCTCTCAATTTTATTTTTGTCAATTGTGAATGATAGAGTGGAAATTCTCTCAGCTTATGCATCCACGTGACTAATTTTTAGTAATTAAAAAATTCATTTGCAATTAAAATGTAATAAACAAATATTTAAAATAAAATTCAATAACTTTTTTCTTAGATAAATTGTAATGTTAAAATTACTATAAAAAAAAAAATAAAAAAAAAAAACTAAGACCTTAACATCAGTTGGAATTTTTACTGATGAAACATCCATTAGAGTGTTCAATCTGTGATTAGGATGGGGAATGTGGGATCAGTCTATGGCTTTTGGCTTTTGCAAGTCCAACATATATATAGGGGCCACCTTTTTGGGAGAGGGATATGTACAAGGGCCAAGTATGCGGTGTACACCGCATACTGGAGACTTGGAGGTCCTTTAGGGGTAAGGCCATATTATTAGCCAGTGATCTTGATTTTTGTTTCCTTATCATAAAATATATAAGGTCTTTCTTGCTATATCTCCCAAGTAGATATCTTCGTCTCAAGACTCTCAACATATTATTTTCCCTAGACTTTGTAAATTTTAAAGTCTTACTTGCGCCATTTTTGCAGTTCTTTTGGTCAGGGCCTCCAAACAAGTAACTATCTCTGGGAAAGTTGCTTTGCAATTTTCATTTCAATCTTCGGGTTGCTGCTATTTTTGTATTTCCTCGAAAATCTGAAGGTAAATACCCAATTGTTTCTTTTCTATCCTTTTCTTTCTTTAAAAAGGTTTGAGATGACTAGTGGTTTTGTAATATTGTCGATTCTTAGCTGAATTGGGACGGCTACTCATACATGATTTTGTGACGATTTAACAACATAAAAATCAGCTTTAAAAAAAAAATTTGCGTAAAGCCTGGTCATGCATTCTTTGAATGGTAAGGGAAATTTTTTTAATTGTTTTACATTTAATAATGTTTAAAACCCTTTGTATCATATTTACACCTTTTCATATAATGTGTAAAATATGGACATCTGGTCTAAAAATACGGATATTGTGTGTGAAACATTTTACATCCTAGAGTGTGAAACAATAATTAACCAAAATTTTTTTATGTAAACTATTAATTAGTGCAATATCAGCCAAACCTACATGGCTACATCATCAACTTCTTAAAAATTGAATACTATTTTCCCTTGTTTTATTTCATTAGTTTTTTGATTGACTAATCCTTTTCTTGATCATGCTTTTGTTGAAACAACAGATCCAATTTAATTTGAACAGCTAAGAAAACGTGTATTTAATTAGATTGTGAGATCAATCTACGGTTTCGATTTCTTCTTCTTCTTCTTTGTTTTAAGTTTAGGGCAACGAATTTGTATGTATACTTTATATATTGTCAGAAATTCTAAGCTTGAAGAATTAACCTTAGTAATCTGGAACAGACTTATATGCGGTTGGCAACTAAAAGCTCAGAAGAGGACCGCAAGAAAGCTGAGAAGGAACGCAGAAAAGAGAAACAGGAAGAGGAGAAGAAAAAATTGGCAGATCAAAGACGGAATAAACAAAAGAAAGCAAAAGATGGTATACAAGTATGGATCCAAAAAAACGAGTTCTGTGATGACATAAAGAACAGAATTAATGAAATCGTTGATAAAGAATTGGAAGAAGACATAAATGTCAATGAGGAGAACCTGTTCCTCGTTCTTCCTGCAGAACTTAAAAACGATATAAAGCGCCATCTCTGCCTGGATACTCTAAGGAAAGTAAGTTCTTCTGGCCCTATGTATTTCCTAGTTAACATTTTGTCTCCATGCATGCATGATGAGTAAGAATGGTACTTAATTAATTCATGGAAAAAAAGAAAAAGAAAGGTATTGTTTAAAAAATTAACGGTTCTATTATCACACAAGCAGCTGCATGCCTTTATCATTGGTTACCATTTTTTGAAGAAGATTTAGGAATAAGTATTGAATAGGTTTTCAACATAGTAATATGGTGACATATGAGTAAATATCTTGTAAATTTAGTTCAAATAAATTTATAGTAAAATCCTACTGAATTCTAGCTAAAATCAAATATCATACTTCAAAAAAAGTGTTGAAAAAATAATTTAGAATTTAATGCTTGCTTATAAAAATAAAATATATATACTAGTTTGCAGAGTTAAGTAAGTTGAGATAAAAAATAACCTTGTCAAGAAAAATATGGAATACTTATAGACATATATATTATACATTTAGTAGGGAAAAAGTTGTACTTTTGATAATTGTAAGCTAAAAGATAGGATTTTTCTTTTTTGAAATATTTATTTTTCTAGGGAAATTATTTGGATATAATACAAGTTTTTGCAATGGATGAAATTATGAATTTATCTTTTGCCCCCACCCAGGGTACACTTCAGTGGTAATAAGGGAGAGTGCTTGAACTAACTTTAAACCAGAAGTCTCTGGTTCTAGTCCTAACTAAAGCATTTTGCAATTTACCCAAAACCTACTTAGTGGGAGGTGTGTAGGCATTTGGGGTTTTACCCCCTCAGGAGTAGTCCCACTAGCTCATACATTGAGGTGGCGTTCCTCGTCATCAATAAAAATAATGTATGAATTTATTTTGATGTGAGTACCTATATAATGTATGAATTTATTTTGATGTGAGTACCTATATGAAGCCCATGTATTTAATTAGTAGCCGAAGTTACTAATTTTTAAGTTTGAAATCCCATCAATATAGTGGGTTTCATTTAACTTAATTGGTAAAAAATTTTGTCGTTGAATAAGAGATTTTAGGTTCAAACTCCATCTACGTCAAAAACTTATTGGTGTTTTGGTTTGATAATAAAAATCAATAATCAAAAGCAGAAACTATAGGTTAATACTTTATTGTATTTATAAAATTAAAAAAGAAGCTAAAGTGCAAACTGCACCCTTAAAGTTTAAATAACTTTGGACTTCTTATCCTAAAATTTCAGAGTTTGAATTTTATCCCCTTAAGTTATATTTTGTTTGCATTAGTAGTCATTTCATTCATATTTTTCATTAAATACTACATAAATTTGCCACGCATATTTCATCCATCCAATAAAATAAGAGAGGTGCTACATCTACAACATTTTTACAATATTTTTACAACAAATCATAGGTGGTTAGTTGTTATTAGTTCAAATTTGAACCTAGCACTAAGATTACATTTTTGCCCCAACAATAATAACTAGTAACAACTTGCCACTTAGGATTTTTTTTAAAAATGTTGTAGACATAGCATTTCTCATAAAATAATGTCAAATTAATAATTACACTTTTTTTTTTTTGAGGAAAATTAATAATTACACTTAATTTGCACTTTAGCCTAAAAAAAATCTCGTCAACATAACCACTTAAGTATATCTATTATTCATTCTCAAAAAAAAAAAAAAAAAAGTATATCTATTATACATATACACGAATAATTATTTCATATAACATTTGTTGTCATTATTCATCTTAATTGTCTTATTATACGTTAGGTGCCAGTGCTTCGTGAAAAGATGAACGAACCAGAGTTGAAAATGATATGCGACTGTCTGAAGCCAGTCTCCTACGAAGAGTGCATCTACATTGTTCGTGAGGGAGAGCCACTTGATAGGGCGTACTTCATCACGCGAGGCACTGCATGGACCTACACTACAACTCATACTAATGGTGAAGCAACTACTAGCTCCTCACAATCTAAATGGCTTGAAAAGGGTGGCTTCTTTGGAGAAGAACTTATAGAATGGGGATTGGATTTGGGACAACAGGCCTCATCTGACATATTCGATCTCCCACTTTCTACAAAAATCTTTAAATCCCATACAAAAGTTGAAGCCTATGCTCTAATGGCCACTGACTTGAAGAATATAGTCTCTCAAATTAATGATGCACCCTTGCGCCACAATAAAGAAAATTAGAAGCTGAAAGGGAAGTCTTCCCAGTCCAGTATGAAAGAAGGGAACTTGCCAAGTTCAGCTGCAACACAAGTCAATGAAAGCACTGCTCGTTAAAGTCGTTTTTGTACCATGAATGTTGAGTACATATGGACTACGGAATTCTCAATTGGATTTTGATTATTTATTAATGATGTTAAATTTTATTTTGCCAAACTTGTAGCTTGATGATGATTTTGATGTTGAATGTCATAAAGAAAAATATTCACAGAAAATTGATGGTGATAAATTAATTAATCTTTAATTGCATAGGTGACAACAACCAAATCTCTAATATCAAATTTACATGTACACTCATACTTAGTTACTTACCCACCAAACGAAATTTTAGTCCCTGGCTCTCTACCTAGAAAATGTTTTGTCTTCCAACTCTCATACAGACTACAAAGGCTATGCCACCACTTTATTTATAAGAACTGGCATAGTTCCTTATTTCTTTTCTTTTCAATGTGAGACTAAATTTTTGAATAAGATTACTATTCTTACCAACGTGGGACTAACACTTAAAAAAGAATTAACACACCTCCTTATTCTTCTTCTAATTAAAGTGCGATTTCAAAAGAAACCTCCGAGCTTATTCTTTCATGGACTGGATTTTAAGCCATTCAGTTTGAGGGGATGTTATAAACATGGGTTAAAGGCTAAATCCGATTATATCATAATGTCCTAGTCTTTATTATTATATTATCTTTAGTTTCAACTGATTATTTTACCGTAGTTTGACACAATACAATAATTATAATGCTAGTTTCAGTTAAACGCTTTTGTTCTGGATAAGTACTTGGTGGGAAAGGGTCTGACTAAGTGTATATCTCGTAAACATTGAAAGAATCAAAGTCCTTCACCCTTTGTTTGTTGTAGGTGGAGATTGAACCCAAATCTCTTATTCAACTATCAAAAATTTTACCAATTATGCTAACTGCAACCCACAAATGAAAAGAAAATGATAACATGATTGCTGATGTAATTCAACAGAAACATAGCAATAATAAATGTTACGAGCTTTTAGATATTATATAGGTTATATTATCCTAGTTTCAACTGTTATAATATTTTCTTCTCAAAAAAAAGAAAAAGAAAATTGTTATAGTATTTTGACTTTATTACATATAATTAATATAACCCTAAGGTTAATCTTATTATAAATACTGATTATTTTACAGTAGTTTGACACTATACAATAATGCTAGTTTCAATTGAGCCCTTTTGTTCGATATGTACTTGGTGGGAAAGGGTCCGACTAAGTGTATATCTGGTATGCGTTGAAAGAATCAAAGTCCTTCACCATTTTTTTGTTTTCGCCCTATTATCTAATGAGCCATTCTAGTGCCACAATAAAAGGCACAACTTGTGCCACAACTTGCCCATGTGGCGAGTTGTGGTTGGTGGAGGGGTGATGGTGGGTTTATGTGGGGACACCACTCCACCAACCACAACTCGTCACATGGGCAAGTTGTGGCACAAGTTGTGCCTTTTGTTGTGGCACCAGATTTTTTCTTATCTAATTTGTTTTCTAAAAGAGAAAATGAAAGAATAAGGTGTTTGATACATGTTTTCAAACAACAATTTTCAGTTTTTAAACAACATTACAAGTATTTCCACACACTTTTTTACGCACACGTATTTCTACATATATTTTCAAACAACAATTTTCAGTTTTTAAGTGCATGTAACAAACACCTCCCATATCAAACTAAAGAAAACTTTGTTCAGATGGAGGGTTTATCCATGACAAAAGCATGGGTTCTCGAGAATCATGTTTTTGTTACATAGAGCTTTGGAGTTTCTGTAACTTTTCTTCTCATTCCCATTCACACAGGTTGACTCTTATATTAATAAAATATTATATAATCACTAAACAATATTTTATTTGAACTTGAAATTATGGTATATGCGACATAATTGTAGGGTAATGTCAAAAATGATTCCGTTTACTTGTAAGTCCATTCCTTATTAGAAATTTGATTCCAAGTTGGCAAATCGTTTAAAAGCCAT
The DNA here is from genome assembly GCA_030021035.2 of Notholithocarpus densiflorus. NCBI lineage: Eukaryota > Viridiplantae > Streptophyta > Magnoliopsida > Fagales > Fagaceae > Notholithocarpus > Notholithocarpus densiflorus. The sequence goes on from JARYZH020000545.1 coordinate 9,604, forward strand.
ATTACCTGATATTATATCTAAATCTCAAAGTGTTTTTCAATCTGACAAAGCGATTTCAGATAATATATTAGTTGCTTTTGAGACACTTCACCACATGAAAACAAAGAAATTAGGCAAAATTGGCTCTATGGCGCTCAAACTCGATACGAGCAAGGTTTTTGATAGAGTGGAATGGGCTTTCCTCTTACAACTGGTGGAAAAGATGGGTTTCAATGGAAGATGGGTAAATCTGATTTCTGAAGGTATCAGCACTGTTACCTATTCCATCCTAGTGAATGGTGAACCAAAAGGGAATATTGTCCCCTCAAGAGGCCTTAGACAAGGTGACCCTTTGTCACCGTATCTCTTTTTGCTTTGTTCAGAAGGCCTAAATGCTCTCATCCAACAAGCTGTGAATGAAGACAAAATTAGGTGGTACTCCCTTTGCTAGTATGGTCCAAAAATCTCTCACTTATTTTTTGCTGATGATAGTCTACTGTTTTGTTCTGCCTAGATAAGTGATATTCAAGCCATCCAAGAAATTTTGGACCTATATGACAAAGCTTCAGGGCAGCGTATCAACAAGAAAAAGACCACTCTTTTCTTTAGCAAATTTGTATCCATGACGATAAAAAATGATATAAAAAATTTTCTTGGGGTTTCAGAGAGTAAGGAATTTGAAAAATATTTAGGCCTTCCAGCAGTAGTGGGTAAAAACAGAAGTGCCAGTCTGAACTTCATCAAGGAGAGGGTGTGGGGGAAAATCCAAGAATGGAAGGAAAAATTGTTGTCACAAGCCGGTAAAGAAGTTCTCCTCAAAGCAGTGGTGCAAGCAATCCCCACCTTTGCAATGAGTTGCTTTCACTTGCCGGTTGGTCTTTGTAGAGACATTGAAATGATGATCCGTAAATTTTGGTGGGGGCAAAGGGATGACCGGAGAAAAATTCATTGGAAAAATTGGGAGACTTTATGTAAGTCAAAGGTGGATGGAGGCATGGGGTTCAAAGATCTTTGCAAGTTCAACGAAGCTATGTTAGCCAAACAAGTTTGGAGACTAGTGCATGACACAAATTCTCTTTTCTATAAGGTGTTCAAAGCCAAATATTTCCCTAATGGCAGTGTGTTTAAGGCAAAGGTGAAATCGGGGTCATTTGCTTGGAGAAGCATTTTACGTGCTAGAAAACTCATTCTAATGGGTGCCAAGTGGAGAGTGGGAAACGGTTCTCAAATCAAGATTTATAGATCCAATTGGCTACCTGGAGAGTCACAAGGCCGAGTGGTGTCACCTCCATCACCTACACTTAGTTCAGCAACTGTCTTGGCTCTAATTGATCCACTCACGTTTGGATGGAACTCTCACATTACTGACAATACCTTTTTGCCTTTTGAAGCCGAGCAAATCAAGTCCATTCCATTACAACTCACCAAGCAACCTGACTTCTTATATTGGCCCAGGAGCAGAGATGGCTCCTACTCAGTAAGCACGGGGTATCATTGGTTATGTGCAAAAGAAAATAAAGAAGTGGCTTTAACCTCAAATTCTGACAAGGCTCACGGGTTCTGCAAAAAAATGTGGAAGGCAGATGTACCAGGAAAAATCAAGCACTTCATATGGAAAGCTTGTTCAAATGCTTTGCCCACGAAAGAAAATTTATTGCGGAGAAAAATTATTGCAAAAAGCCCATGTCAACACTATCAAAATCAGACCAAATCTCTCCTCCATGCTCTCTGGGACTGCGCCTCTTTCCGTCAGGTACGGGATGTAGATTTCAGTTGGGTTGATCGCCCAAAAACATCCAAGGGATGCTTCCAAAATTTGGTGGAACTGATCCTTGAAAAGCCCTATCAATTAGAGCTCTTCATCACCATTGCATGGTTTCTATGGTCAAGGCGAAATAAACTCAGGCTGAAAGAGGAAGCACTCCCTCTAAACCGAGTCGTCTTTGAAGCAAAGAGGTTCCTGACACTCCACCAGCAACCGGTCAACAAGTTACCAAAGCAACAAACACACGCAAAAGAAGTTAAGTGGACGCCTCTAGATTTAAATAGCTTCAAAACAAACTTTGATGGTGCCATGTTCACAGACACGGGAGAGGCATACTTGGGTATGGTGATACAAAACCATGCAGGGGAAATCACTGCGGCACTCTCTGGAAAAATTCTACAACCACCTTCAGTCACTTGTTTGGAATTACTAGCAGCAAGACGGGTTGCCATTTTTGTCCACGAAGTAGGTCTTCATGATTCCATATTGGAAGGAGACTCAGAAACTGTCATCAACTCCCTTTGAAAATGTGATATGTTTCAATCTGCTTATGGACATCTCTTTAAGGATACTCTATTCTATGTAAAATCCTTGAGGAGCTTTAGTTTCTCTCATTCCTATAGACAAGGAAATTTTGTAGTTGATGCTTTAGCAAAGAAAGCTAGATTTAGTTCTGATTTAACCGTCTGGATGGAGTCTGTTCCACCATATATCAACAATTTTGTATTGGCTGACAAGCCTTCTTCTTAATTTAATAAAACATTACGGAGTGGATTCTCAAAAAAAACAAAAACAAAAAGATTGTATCTATATATGAAATTATATATTCTACTAATTTATAAGTAATAGATTTTAAATTCAATTAAAAACCATATATTAAAATAATAAGATGTAAAATTATGATAACTCAAAAGTTGATGTGACACAATATTTTAAGATTAACCAAAACTCAAACGGTGTCAATTTAGCCTAGTGCGGAGAAAATTGCCCTTAGAGCAAATGGAAATGGAAAATTATTGTCTAATCTGTTTCACATTATTTGCAGGAATCAAAATTTCACCGGTAAATTTAGTTGGGTTCTATAGTTCAGAGTCTAATTCTTTGTTTTGGTCATTTGTGTCGTCATTTATTCAAAACCACAAGTCATTCACCGGTAAATCTATTGTTTTCCACCTTATTGCCTAATTAATACTAGCATTCTCTCTCTCTTTCTCTCTCTCCTTATTTATTGCTCTCCACCATATAATATTTTCTTCAACACAATCTAACAAAAAAAATTGAAAAATAATCTCATAATCATTGATTTCATAAAACTACCCATAACAAGAGTCAAATGACTTTCAATTTGCTCCTTAAAATAAATAAATTAAGGAACTTAAAAAAAACATCAATTCTGAGCCTATCATACACTAAACAATCAAACCTCCCATTTCATCAAAAAGCAATTGAAAGGTAGACCTATATATAGTCTCTTACAAATAATAATATAATAATTGGGAAAAATAAATACGTATATGTTTTGAACCCAAGTGACTGTTATGTTTCCAAGGGTAGGTGTTTGTGTTTGTATCATCGGTGAAAAATACAAAATACAATAAGATTCATACAATCTCTTACAAAAATAATAATTGGAAAATTAATTACGGAGTCTCTGTAAAATAAAAGAAAAAAATTGTCAGTATTTGTTAGCTTTGGACAGATTTCAATTAAACAAAGTTCCTAGAGGACAAGCAAAAAAGATTAATAAAATATAATTCACTCCAACTAGAATATTGACCCGCTATATATTTCCGTAGCAGTTAAGTTTAAGCTTGGTCACTTACTAAAAAAACTTTTAAGCATTCCCATCCAATTTGATTGTTTAGTGTGTGATAGGCTTAGATTTTGAAGTTTTTTTGAAGTTCCTTTATTTATTTATTTTAAGGAGCAAATTGAGAGTCATTTGACTCGTGTTATGGGTAGTTTTGTGAAATCAATGATTATGGGATTATTTTTCAATTTTTTTTGTTAGATTGTGTTGAAGAAAATATTATATAGTGGAGAGCAATAAATAAGGAGAGAGAGAAAGAGAGAGAGAATGCTAGTATTAATTAGACAATAAGATGAAAAACAATAGCATTTAGTGAGCGTTTGGATCACGTCCATGTTTGGACGTTTTGCGTTTCAGCCCTTTTTTTTTTGGACCAGCGCCTGGTGCACTGTTCATGGGACATGAACAATGCATCAAGGCATATGAACAGTGTTTTTTAGTGTGAACAATAACCGAAAATTTTTTTTTTATCGTTTTCAGTTTTCAACAAAATAAGCGGTATCCAAACGCACCCTTAATGAGGTTTTTTTAACCATTAGATTTTTTAAAAATTTACGGTGTAAAAAATGTGTAAGTTTATAAGAGTTATACTAAATGTAACTTAAACCTCTCTCTCTCTCTCTCTCTCTCTCTCTCTCTCTCTCTATATATATATATATATATATATAAAGAGTTCCTTGCTCCTATTACCTTGTTTCTACTACCACTATCTCTCTACAATCCTTGTATCTAGGACTAGAACAAGCTTTGTAATTGTTAACCTGTAACTGTTGAGATCTTTTATTCACTACTACTACTGTAAGTGTTTGTTCTACTTTCAATAACAAGTATTTTCAGTTTTTTGTTCATTATTCTACTTGTTGCTACCACCACCTTGGACGGATTACCGCCATAACGGATGGTTCTAAATTGTTTTCATTTACTTTGAATTATTTTGATATATACTGCTTGGCTGGTTCTACCGCCTTATTATTGTTCTAACATTTACTTTCACTATATTATTACTGTGCTTCCGTCTCTTCCCTTCAGCTGTGCGTCTCCTTCCCCCTTTATGGTATCAAAACCACTCTTTTCTGGCCGGTGATAGTGTTGTTGTGTCTTCGTTTCTTGTCCGTGTCTACCCGAACCTTTGGTACTCTGTTGTTGTGTTCCCTTCTTACCGTCGTTGGCGCCACCCTAGTCGTAAAGTGAATTCCCAGAACCGAACTGTAAGGCCCGTTTGAGCCAAGAGAGGGCGTGTAGGGCATGAGAGGTATAGGGTTGGTTAGGGTATGTGTTACGAAATGCAACGGTTGTGAGAAAAACATGATAATTGAGTGTTGAATCTAGGATAGTATGGATAAGTTGTGGAGATCCAACTCCTCTGTCAGCTCCAGGACTAGTTGTCCTCCTGATATTGTAAATGAAGAAGATCACACTGTTGAAGATGATGAGATCCCTGACTTTCGAAAATGGACTATTCCTAAAGTTGATACTAGAACTGTTTATAAAACTAGTTTTGTTGAGAAAGCTTTTCATTCTGCTTACAAAGTTAGAACTGTTGAACAAATATTTTCTATTTCAAAAACTCACGAAAAATGTTGCTTGTTTTCCAAAAAGAATATTGGAGAATTTATTGCTCCTAAAAAATTCAGTTACTTGCATATTGGTATGGTTCAAGTTGCTATTAAACCACTCACCCGCAAGGGTATTAATGCTTCTGTTCTAATGTGTTTACATGATGCTAGATTTAAGAACTTTAAAGATAGCATTCTTGGTATGATCACTGCTTCTTTGTATGATGGTCCTATTTATTTTAACTGTTATCCTGATCTTACTCTTGCTTTGGATGACCCTAATATTGTTAAAGCTTTGACTTTAAATATTGCTTCATCTAGTTATATCATGGACGAAGGAAGTAAGCCTTCTGCTTTAATTTACCGAATTTATTACAGATTGTTAGGTACTCAAATAAATCCTAGCGTTATAAATCATAGAGAACCTTCTGGTAAAACTATGTTAATTCAATGTTCAACTCCTGATGCTAAAGTTCAAGTTCCAAAAATGATTCAATGGCAAGACGTTAAGCTTCCCACTGAATGGTTGTTGGAACAAGAATCTCCTATTGCTAAACCTGTTTTTGATGAGCTTGATCTTACTCATATTCAACAATATTTTGATGGTACTGTTAAAATAAGTTTTCAAAATAATCAACCTCTGAGGATCAACGAAGGAAGGCATTCCTTTGCTGGATTTGAAAATATTTCAAAAAGAGATCAAGATCTCAATGAATTTTTGCAAAAAAGTCTTGAAAAACCCACTGATTTAAAGTTAAAAGGTGTTTCAAGTGATAAATCTCAAATAAGCTCTGTTTACTATTCCACCAAACCTGAAGCTTCCTCTCCATATAGCAAAACTGCTAATGAAGATGAAGAAGACTCTGCATCTATTGCTCCATCTGATTCTGATTTTCCTCCTATTGAAAATCCTTCTGTTTACCAAAATCAGTTAAGAGTTTTGACTGTTTTAAATGATGATTTTGAAATTGATTGGGATTCTTTGTACAATGAGTTTATGCTTTCAAAAAACAGACCTAAAAGAAAATATTTCCAAAATAAATTTGCTTAGTCTGAAAAAGACCGTGTTAAGAGAAAATGGTTAGAAAAGATGAATCAATGGAAAAAACATATTTTGATTTTTGATTTTCTTGAAAACCATTATGTCTCAAAAGATAAGGTTTCAAAACAACATTTAAATGTGATAAAAAAAATCAAATTTTGTTAAAATTGATAAAACTATTATTAGGTCTAGTCATCCTCCTCTTGAGCCAATTTTGATAACTACTAAGAAAGATGAAGTGTCAAAAGAGGAAGTGAAGGCCTCTCCTTTCAAAATTGCTGATGATAAAACTCCCATTGTTAGTCTTATTGAACAAAACAATTTTACTAATGAGTCTTTGCATATTATTGGTCAACAGCTTGACCGTATTGAAGAAAAAATCGTTAACAAAACCTCTGTTGAAAAATTTGTTTCTGAAAAACATGTTCCTGTCAAGACTGAAGAACCATTGATTAATTTACCCAGTCATGACAAAAATTTCAAATTCAAAACCTCCCAATCTAAAACTCTTGAAATTGTTGAAAAAATGCTTTCTGATTTAAAGATTAAAACTGAAGGTACTTCTCGAAGTACAGCTTGCACTATTTCAAGAAATGGAAAAGAAATTGTTTCTGATGAAAGTACAGATTCTGATACTGTATCTTCTGTTTTTGCCAAAAAGATTTTTGATGATGACTTACCAAAAATTAAAAGATTTGTTGGAAATTCCAAACCTATGTTTCTTACAAAAAATTGGTATTCAAAACCTACTCCCTCTGATATGCAGTTTGAAGAAAGACCTTTTCAAACTCAGTTTTCTATTTCTGCTGATAAGATCTATGAATGGAATATTGATAGTTTGTCTGAACAAGAAATCATTAATAAAATGGGCCATGTGTCTATGGTTGGAATCGCTTATGTTAACAACCATAATCTTGATCACCCTGAAATTGTTGACCTTCTTGCTACTGGTTTTTCTGGTACTCTTCGCGGATGGTGGGATTCATATCTCACAGAAGATTTCAGAGAATCTATTAAACATGCTGTTAAAAAGAATGATGAAGGTTTGCCTATTTTTGATGAAAGTATTGGTCGAGGTATTCCTGATGGTGTTAATACCTTGATTTATACTATTATCAAACATTTTGTTGGTACTCCATCTAATATTTCATCTCAAATTTCTGACCTGCTAAATAATTTGAGATGTCCTACTATGTCTAATTACAGATGGTACCAAGATGTTTTCCTTTCCAGAGTAATGCATCGGAAAGACTGTTTCAAGCCTTATTGGAAAGAAAAGTTTATTGACGGTCTGCCTCCTATCTTTGCTCATAAGGTAAAACAAGAGTTAATTGGAAAAAATGATTCTATTGATTATGATAATTTGACTTATGGTGATATTTTAAGCACTATTAAAAAACTTGGTATTAATATGTGCAATGATGAAAAATTGTTAAAACACCAATTAAAGAACAAAGCAAAAGCTAAATATGAAATGGGTAATTTCTGTGAACAATATGGTTTACCCCCTATTGCTCCTTCCAGGAAAAAGGGAAAAAAACATGATAAAGGTCACAAAAATTACAGCAATAAAAAGCATAAAAGATACCGAACCAACTTTGTTAAACCTAATGATTTTTATGCTAAAAAGAAAAATGTTAAACAAAGATCAGGTAAAGGTAACTGCTTTAACTGTGGAAAACCTGGACATTACAGTAAAGAATGTAAGCAAAAACCTGGTAAGTTAAAAAACAAGTTTAACATGTTAAACATTGATGATAAAGATCAAGAAGAATTATTCAGAATCCTTGAATCAAACAATTCGTCTGATTCCTTGGAAGATGATTTTTCTTCTTTTGATTCTTGCTACCAATCTGCTACTGATTCTTCTGATTCTCCTAATATTAAAATTGGTTGTAGAGATTCCTGTTGCAATGTTATTAAAACTATTAAAACCCTCACCAAAAGTGAAGAAAATGAAAAATTAATAATTCAATTGATAAATCAAATTCAAAACCCTGAATTGCAAAAGGAATATTTGGATAAGTTCAAGAAAAACTTGGTGAAAAATGAATCTGATAAAAAACTAAAACCAACTATAAGCTTTGAAGAAACTTTGGAAAGATTTAATAAAAAGAAATCCAAAGACTTAACTGTTAATGATTTACAACATGAAATTAATATTGTTAAACAAGAGATAAGTGAATTAAAAAATGATTTTAAAAACATTAAAAGTGATAACAATAATCTTAGACAAGAGCTGATAATGATGAAAGTTGATAAAAACCTTGATAAACAACAATCTGATAAATCTGATAGTGAACATGATGAGCACAAAGATGGAGATGAATCCAGTCAACAGACTCTTCTTTCTAATAAAAGTATTGATGATGATTCTCAACTTACTCTCATTAATAAAATACTTCCTCCAAAATGGTTTACAATAGTTAAAATTGTTGTTTCTCCTGATTATCATTTCACTGTTATTGCTATGATTGACTCTGGTGCGGATATGAATTGTATCCAAGAAGGAATGATTCCTTCAAAATATTTTGAAAAATCCACTGAAAGATTGGTTTCTGCTAATGGTTCTCAGATGAAAATTAAATATGAATTGAGTAATGCTCATGTGTGCCATGATAATGTTTGTTTCAAGATTCCTTCTGTTCTTGTTAAAAACAAGACTGATAAAGTGATCCTTGGATTGCCCTTTATAAATGCTTTGTATCCTTTTCTTGTTGAACATGATGGAATTACTACTGATCCTTTTGGACAGAAAGTAAAATTCAAATTTGCTTCAAAGTTTGAAATTGATATTGATAATCTGTCTTATGAAAAAGACTCCCCCATGAATACTCTTGTTCAAGAACTAATAATGAGTTCTTGCCAATATTCCATAGATGATTTTAAAGGTAATATTTATAGTACCAAAATGTTAAAAACTATCAATTCTCCTGACATTGTTGATGCTTCTTTGCAAGAATCGAACAAAGATGCGTGGATAAATACCACTAATAAGTGGAATAATAATAATATTTATACTTATACCACTAGTAAGTGGATTGTTATGGCTTCCTCGGTAGAGAGGAAAAACAAGGGAAAAGCACCAGCTCAGGGCTATTCTCATGACAAAAGGCTCCCAGCGGGACAACCTTTTGTAATGCATGAAGGCGCATCCTCTGGGGTAAAATCCAGCGGATCAACATCCCTTTAGGAATTTGTCCCAGCGGAGGTGACATATTCCAGTGGTGATATATTAATTACTCTACAAGAAGTCTTATCAAGAAATTTACAATTTCACAATGGAACCTATTCAGAGTTACCAGATTCTATTAAATTCATTCTTGATAACCTCCAATTTGCTTTTGTTAAAAACCATCATAATGTTTTCCAGAAAACTCTCAGAGCCCTTGAAATCCACCTTGTTAACCTTACTGCTCAAAATGAGGCTTATATGAGCCACCATGATAACTTTGTTCTAGAAAATGACCTTGTTTCAGAAAATGAGGCTCTTAGAAGCTGTCTTGAAGCCTACATTAGTCAACTCTTTGGCAAAGAGGAAATCCATTCAATGGATAAAAAGACTATAATGGGCACTAATTATGCTAGATTAAGTCTTAAGACCTAATCTATTTTAAGAAGTGTTGTTGCCAACTTGCCAACAGATATACAATCTAGTATTCTGGAAAGCAAGGCTATGTTTGGGTCTTTTGACCTATGGTTCAAATATTTCGAAAAACTTGTTACGGCTACTATTCCTGATCCTGATGAATTAGATGAAGGTGATAATGTTTTTATTCAGCTTGATTGGGAAGAACACTTTGGGAGTAGTCTCAGGGTGTATGAAAAGAAACATCCATTTCTCGGTCTTTTGACTAATTATGATGATGGTTCATATGTTGCCGATGATGATTCAGATGTTGATGATATTAGGGATCCCAACTGGCTTTCCCAAATGTTTGAATATGGCTTTATCAGGTTTATAAAATTAACAAGCCATTATCAAGCCAGCCAACTCCCACAAGTTATTCAGGATGCTATCAAAAGATTTAGCAGTCCTTCTGTTTCAATCAGATGTTGGAGTACGTTGCCTAAATGGGAAAGAGATAACTGGATGAATGTCCAGCCCTCAAAGCATCTCATTCTCATTAACGATCACACTCACCAAGGGCCATGGTTTGAAGGAAATTCTCAATTGTCCTTTACTGATCCTTATGCTCTTGTTGAATGTTGGAGAAATTGTTTCAATAATCAAATTATTAATGTTGCTCAGAATCTATGGAAAGATTATCATTTCATGGGTTGCACAGATAGAATCTCTGTTTTTGGTCCCAGGCCATATTCTGATGCCATTGCTCATTTGAGGATTACTAATCATTGTAATCCAAGAAGTCTTCTCATCCCCAGGAAAACCCCAGTGTTTGAGCCAATTTTATATTGTGCATTTTGTAATCAATATGCTATTTACCATGAGCATGAATGTGATTCTCCACAAGGTCCTTTTGATCCTTTTGATGGTTATCCGTCCGATGCTCCTTCCACTAATTAAAGGATTCACTCCTGCGATTACTACTGTTTGATGCTATTGTTTCAAGGGGAGTTACTGCTGTCTCATGACTGCCTTTACTTTCCTATATTTGTCTAGCCTGCACAATGGCCAAAATTGCTACAATATTCAAAATGGAATCCCATGTGTCTGACAAAGCCATGCACCTATTATGAAGTGATCCCAATCCCATGCGTCTGACAAGTCTTTAAGAATAAGATATTCCTTGAAGATCTTAGATATCTTATTGGTGTCCTTAAAAAGAAAAAGATGGAATCTTGTCATGATTTCATGCTTTGCTCTTGAAATGCTCTTGCCATGCTTCTTCCGACAAAAGCCTACACTTCATAGTTTGAAGAAAATGACAAATTATTCAGCTGAATTTTTATGACAAAAAGTGAAAAAACACTGTTCACTTTTTACTATTCACAGAGTACTGTTCACGGATTACTATTCACGGATTACTGTTCACTGATTACTGTTTACTGACACTGTTCACTTTTTACTGTTCACTCCGAATTTTTGCCTATTTAAGGGGGGTTGTCCCTTATGTTTAAAACAAGTTTTTTCTTCAAAATTCTTCCTTGAGAGCTTCTTACTTCTCTAGAAAGAGTTCTTTGCTCCTATTACCTTGTTTCTACTACCACTATCTCTCTACAATCCTTGTATCTAGGACTAGAACAAGCTTTGTAATTGTTAACCTGTAACTGTTGAGATCTTGTATTCACTACTACTACTGTAAGTGTTTGTTCTACTTTCAATAACAAGTATTTTCAGTTTTATATTCATTATTCTACTTGTTGTTACCACCACCTTGGACGGATTACCGCCATAACAGATGGTTCTATATATATATATATATATATATATACACTTCATATAAAATTTCTTTCCATTATTTTTCTCGATTGCTTTAGTGCTTGAAAATAAGGAGGAACGATATATTGTTGCATATGGTATGCGAGTCTTTGAAATTAGTCTCCTACAAGGAGTAGACCTACATTGTTCGGGAGGGAGAGTGAATTGATACGATTTACTTCATTACGCGAAGGCATTGCATGGACCTATATAACCCGTAATAATAATAATAATAATGGGAATTGGGAAAAGAAATTATTTGAAATTTAAATTTTGCTGCCAAACGTTAAGCTTATTGTCGTTAGGATATTGTCACTGTTTGTTCACATCTCTTCGTCACGAACAGATACGTCTTCTTTTCAAGAGTTGATCTGTTAAGAGACTAGAGAGTAAAATAAAGACTTTGGTTCACCACAAGGACAGACATTGTACTGCCAGTAGCGGCTTGATGAATTTGGGGTCTTAGGCAAAAACTGAATCCAACATTTTATATATTTAAATATGACTTTAAAAAAATTGAATATTACTTAAACTCTATTATCTTGTTTTAGATGCAAAATTACTAATTAAATATGTAGATTTTTTCTTTCTTTCTTGAGAAAGTCTATAAACACGACAAATTTGACAAAATTTTCACATCTATTGATGTGACAGATTGATAGTAGTAAGTAAAAAGATGAGTAAGTCTAGTGTCACAACAATTTCCACTACTTTTGCCATAACTTTTCTATACGACAAGTTGTAAATGATGAAAATAAAATGATGGATCCATGATTCCACCACTCACGAGTTGCCACGTGATAAAGTTTTGACAAAGTTGTGAAAATAGTTGTGGAACTAGATTTATTCTAAAAAGATAACCTAGATGAGAACTAGTAAAAGTTTGTCATCTTTGTGAAAAATGTTGTGAATTTTTTTGTGTATTCCTATTTTTTTTTAGAAGTGTTACATTCACAATATTTTTATAACAAATCCTAGTTGTTAAGTTGTTATTGATTCTAATTTGAACTAAGAGAGTCAATTTCATACCGAATGTTGTTTCAGTTTGGTTAGGAGAACGAAATATTTCGATATCAGTTGATATTGGTGTATTGTTTCGGGATTACCGCTATTTATCTATTTCTATACATAAATATATATTTGTATTATTTATGTAAGTATGAATATGAATTTTTATGTTCATTAACGTAAAATTTAAAATTCACATATTTTATAAGCTTACATATTAGCTTAAGTACCTAACCAAAATATTAGATTAAATAAAATATCAATCAAGCAAAATAATTATAATAATAATGAATATATATGTATATATACATCAGTACATGTGCCTGGTACCTAGTTAATGAAAGAAAAAGAGAGTACAGGGGCAAAACAAAAATTTAAGAGCACCAGGCCACGTGGTTGGTGGAAATGAATTGATACTAAAAGACAAGTTTAAAAAATATCTAAAACTTTTGAGTATTCACTATTCAGTATTCAGTATAGCGGACAAAACAAGGAAATATAAAAAAAGAAGAGTACAGTGTCAAGAAGAACGAAGAAGAAGAAAGAAAAAAGAAAAAAGAAAAAAAAAAACGAAGAAGAAGAAGAAGCAGCGGCAGCTGGGGAAAAGTTGCTCCACGACATGGTATCGTTCAGAATCGACGGCGACATTGTGGTGAGTGGTGTGACAGCAACGACTGGTTTTGGTTTCTTTTCTTCTTCTTCTTCTTCTTCTTCTTCTTCTTTTTTCATTTTTTTGCAGTGGCCCTGATTAGATTTACCGGTTGAAATGGCCGATATTCACCAGTAAGAGCGGTATAGTCCGGTAATTTGGGCGGTTGGAATCAATGGTCTTTCTGTACCGTTTGACTGACCGGTAGGATATATACTGGTTGTACCGGCCGGTACGGTACGATATTCAATCCAATGATTTTAATTCATTAATGAAATTACTTTTTATAACAATCAATAATGTATCACTTAACATTTTTTTCTATTTTATTTTTGTTTTTATTTGATAAAAAATATTATTTTATTTATTAACTAATATTTAAGCTTAATTAATGCTATAACAATTAAATAAATAACCTTTTTAATTAAAACTTGAGGGGCTTTTTTTTTTTACTTGGATGCCTCATTTTGCCTATACTATAGAGTCGTCCCCTCATTTACTTATATCATAGAGTCGGTCCTGTTTGGTGCTTACGCGTGTATTCAATCATTATATCTTAAGAGGCAAACATCCAAAAGTTTAAAAGCACTTAGAATTAATACTATGCTCATAAAAATTAGAAACACACGCACACACACTCACGGATCTACTAACATATAGGCCATACATCACAGCCCCTCCACTCAACCATCATATTTGCAAATCAGACACTAGCCCCAAAATCCAAGCTTCCCCATCCCAAGACAAGCCCATTTTATGTCATTCAAACCCGTATCAAACCAAATGAGCCAATACCCATTAAAGAACCAAGCCCAATTCAGTTCTACCAAAAAAAACCAAGTTCAGCTCCTTTTTTTTTTTTTTTTTTTTTTTTTTTTTTTTCTGAGCTCGATATGAACCTACATAAAGCCCAAAATCCATTATCAACTTAACTCAATAAACCCATTTGAGCCGACATGGTTTAACCCATTGATTCTATAAACCTTTAGAACACAAGCCTAATTTCTTTAGCCCAAGTAATCCTAAACCTGTGTAATTAATCCAATCCATACCAAATGCAAAGCTCAACCCCAAAGCCCACTAGAACAAAAACTTCACGAAAATTACAACTTTGCAATACACTTCACTGAAATGACACATAGGCCCATATACTTCACATAATTCATTTTTATGTCCTTGAACTTCAGGTTAATTATATGTATGCGACTATACTTTATTAAAATTAACGATTTATCCTCCAACTTCACAGAAATACATAAAACACCTCAATTGCCAAAGCACCAAAATCACCAAACCAACCCGAAACTTCATCATAATAACCGAAATAACCCCAAGACCACAAAAATACCAAATCAACCTACTAAAGTTAAACAAAATGACCAAAAATAATTTCAAACCATAAATGTTTAATTTAAAAATACCATTATCCAAAAGGCATGTAGAAATCAACCATAAGGATGTAATTTTCTAATTAATCAATAAGTAACATTTTGTAGGGCAGTTCAGTACAAACAGAACACTTAATACATGCACCAGCACTGAAGACTTGCTTATTTTCCAAAGCCTATAAATCGGGCTTAAATTTCCATGACAATAAGAAAAATAATTGACTGCTTAAACAGAATTAATGTGGGACTAACACTCCAAAAAGAATTAACACACCTCCTTATTCTTCTTCTAATTAAAGTGCGATTTCAAAAGCAACCTCCGAACTTATTCTTTCATGGACTGGATTTTAAGCCATTCAGTTTGAGGGGATGTTATAGACATGGGTTAAAGGCCAAATCCCATTATATCATACTGTCCTAGTCTTTATTATTATTTTATCCTAGTTTCAACTGATTATTTTACAGTAGTTTGACACAAAACAATAATGCTAGTTTCAGTTAAGCCCTTTTGTTCTGGATATGTACTTGGTGGGAAAGGGTCCGACTAAGTGTATATCTGGTAAACGTTGAAAGAATCAAAGTCCTTCACCGTTTGTTTGTTTTCGCCCTATTATCTAATTCGTTTTCTAAAAGAGAAAATGAAAGAATAAATGTCAAACTAAAGGAAACATATGTTCAGATGGAGGGTTTATCCACGACAAAAGCATGGGTTCTCGAGAATCATTTTTTTTGTTACATAGAGCTTTGGAGTTTCTGTAACTTTTCTTCTCATTCCCATTCACACAGGTTGACTCTTGTATTTTAACAAAATAAAATATTATATAATCACTAAGCAATATTTTATTTGAACTTGAAATTATGGTATGCGACATAGTTGTAGGGTAATGTCAAAAATGATTCCGTTTACTTGTAAGTCCATTCCTTAGAAAATTGAGTCCAAGTTGGCTGCCATTGCCGAACTTCGTGGACAGACAAGATAATCGTACGAGTTTCTAGTTAAAAAATGAGGAGAGTTGTTAGCTTGTGAAACAAAAGCTAAAACATCATGAAGGTTTTATGGCCAACTAGTAATCATGAGGATTTATTCAAACTTTTTTCTTTCAATTTCTTACCTTTTATATCTTAAGTTCCCATTTGCACTTGCAATTTCCAGGTCAAGTCAATTAGAAAATTGCAGAATATACGTACATTTATATATTAATTACGATTTTATTTTGCTACAATTTTGTGAAGTTGGATTTTTTTGTTTGAATGTTTACACTATCATTCATGTTGAACTGGCTGTGTGGACTTTGGAATATAAATTAACAGTTCATCGGTTGGTAAGAAAAACAATACAATACTATTATTTAGTGAAATACCTGAGGAAGAGACTATCTTCAATTGTTTACTACTAGTAATTACTTACTAATTAAGAGAACGACAAGAGTTTCCTCTGCATCACCTGGAAGTTTCCTTTGCATTAATTACTTGGAAACTTCATCTGCACACCTTTAAAATCCAATTTCAGCGACTCTTCGCCTTCTCCAAATCCTGCTGGTCTCTCTTGCTCCGCCTTGTAAAGTGCTTGCATAACTACTCAACTTTACCAGGTTAGATTCTGTCATATAAATTCTCATTCTCTTATTTCTGCGGGGGGATACTTCTTTAGAGAACTATTTAATATTGTTGTTTTCATTGACATTCCGAAAGCAATCGGACAGTGTTTATAATTTTTATTTCATTTTTTGGGGTTCATTTTACCAATTAAAGTCTTGCAATTTTTATTGAGATAGGTGTAATTAATTTTATAAAAATCTTTGCTTCTTGATCTTTATATGGTTTCTTACCATATATAAATAAACCCCATACAATACACCAAATAGTTTAATATAATATGATTTTTTTAGTTTTTAGTTTTTTGTTTAAATATTTCTTTTTGACTGAAAAAGGTAGAATGGGTATGTTTAAATACTTATAGTGAACAAAAAGTACAAAAGTATAAGAAAGGGTCCTATAGCCACTCAGAGCTGCATCACTAGCCTAGCAACAGGACAAAAAGGAAACATTATTAAAAGCCACATGTAGCCTATTGTGTTTGTTGATTAGCCTAACAGTTTTTTGTTTAAATATGAAATTTGATAATAATGATAATTATAGTTATTAATAAACATTTATTATGGTTATGTTGGTAGATAGAACTATAAAAAAATTAACATTAGGTATTTATTATGATTGTCTACTAATTCATAAGTAATAGATTTTAAATTTAATTAAAAAACATATATTAAGATAATAAGATGTAAAATTATTATAACTCAAAAGTTGATGTGACACAATATTTTAAGATTAACCAAAACTCAAAGGGTCTCAATTTATATATGACAACTTCACAAGCTAGCCAAAAAGAAAAGTCTTTCGGTTTCTAGTGCGGAGAAATTGCACTTAGAGCAAATGGAAATGGGTAAATATTGTCTAATCTGTTTCACAATATTTGCAGGGATCAAAATTTCACCGGCAAATTTAGTTGGGTCTATAGTTGAGAGACTGATTCTTTGTTTTGTACAATATAGTTATGAGTAACCGGGGGAGTCCGCAAGAGAATGGTGAAAGGTTAGTTTCTTAATTTTATGTTTAATTTACTCACCCCATAGATAGTAGATAAGAATAAATCACTAACTTATAATTTTATGTTTGCCATATTTTTGTGTCAGTATGAATCGGGAAACTGAGAATGAAGACTCAGGGAATATTAATGGACCAGTACATGAAGCTGCTGAATTGCAACATTCCAATAATGATAATCATGAGGGTGAAAGAAGAACTAAAAGGATAATTCTTAGACATGTATGGAATTATCTCTTCCTATTCTCTTGTGTGATTGCAGCAATTGTGGATCCTCTATTCTTTTACATCCCTGTGATCAATGGTAGTAAGAGGTGCCTTTTGTTGGAAAAAAAGTTGTGGATCGCCGTTTTTGTTTTTCGGATGGTCACCGATGTCATTTACCTTGTTCATATTGCTTTGCGGTCGCAGATGGACTTCAAGATCTGTGAAAAAAATAGGTCAAATATTTGCTGTTCTAATACTAACGTTTGTGCAAGTGTTCGGAGATGCTTCTCCTTTCTAATCGACGTTTTTGTTGTTCTTCCCATCCCACAGGTAAGAGCAGCTTTCTTCAACTAAAATTTGTTTTTCTATGGCCACAACAATATTTCACCACATTTTCACTACATATTTGCATTGAGTTGAGTTGTTTCTTCTATTGTCACTTGTTCTTTCAAATTAAAAACTCCAGCCTTTCAAAAATTTTAAATGTCTTCATTTTAAAAAAAAAAAAAATTTGTGTTTTTGCCCTTGAGTATTTTTAGGACACCTTGTCCATTTTTCAAAGTAATACTGTGCAAAGAGTGCGTATTCCTATTTCCTTGGTGACGTTTTTAGTTGTTGTATATATAGATTATAGAAAGAAAAAAAAAAAGTAATACATATCAATTGTCTCAGGTTATTAAAATCACAATCCTGGTTTGTAGAATTCATGGCTTTGAAATCTGGACCGGACACGGTTCTTTTAACTTTAAAACCCACTCTACACAAAAAAATCTAGTAAACTGTTTGAACCGAGGTCAAACCACTTGGGTTTGAGAACCGTGACCGGGTCTCACGGTTCAGGCTAAAGCTTAAAAAAAAAAAAGAAAAAAAAAAAGAAAAAAAAAAGACTTCAGTTCATCTCCGGTGAAACTGAGCTGTTTGTGCCGTTTTCTGTGCCTTACCAACCCCAAATTTGAAATTGCAGTCCCAAAACACACTAAATGGGAAAATCCACGTACAATGAGATGAAAAGCACAAACCTTTTCTTCTTCTTCTGCATCTGCGTTTTCCTTGTTCTTCCTCTTTTGCATTTTCCTTCTTCTTTCTTTTTTTTTATTTTTATAATCAATTCTTTTTTCTTCTTCTGTCGCTAGTCACTAGTACCCAAAAGCCAAGATTTTTTCTTTTTCAATGAATTGTCTACCACTATGGTCTATGCATTGACAGACACTACCCTTTCCCATGTGAAAAGTTGGACATGTGGCTACGACTTTGCCTTTCATTTTGGTTTGTAATTTTTTAAGAATTTTTTGTTTTTATTTGAATGGCACATCATAACAACATACTACAAACCCATCAATTCCCACCAATTTGTAATTTCGTATATTTTAATTTATTTATTGCTTTTGTATTGTCAATGTAATTGTAGATTAAAAAAATGCTTAAAACATTGTATATATTTATAATGAGTGTATAATGTTGTAAGTATTTATTTAATCTACAATATAAATCTTACCTTCATAGTATATTGTAAATAAATAAGTCTTCTTTTATTATTATTATTATTATTATTATTATTATTATTATTTTGTTTAACAATTAATAATATTGCGTTGATTTTTGAACACTATAATGGAAGTTGTGGTATGAAAAATACATTTGAAAGATGGTTTTTATATTTATTTGGTTTATTTTAGTCAAATTTTATATTTATACTAATTTAATATATTAATTTATATTTTAAATAATTATTAAATTAATTATGACGTCATCATAATTCGACATCGGTTGAACTTCGGTCCGATCTCAAAAATCTTAAACTTCTTTTACGGTTGGATGAACGGTCCAAATTTCAAAACCCTGGTAAGATCATGAGATCCTATGATCCTAGATTGCAATCCATATTACTCTAAAGTCTAAATTCGTTCATCTAATATAGTTATATATAGTTGAATTGTGTCACATCCTAGAATCGCATAGGATCATGATCTGACGGCAATTATAGCCGATTCTGTCCCACAAGCTCATCTCTACACTGTTTCTCAATATGAGCTTGGGTCCAAATTGATAACTCGTACAGAATTAAGGGGACTAAAGTCACTAAACTATAGTTTTACATTTTCTTTAAATTAGTTTTTGTCCTTCGTTTTAAAAAAAAAGTATATTTCCAAATTCTTTTTCTCCTGCTTGACTAGATTTTATCCGTTGAAACTAAACTCCTTGCAATCTATTCAGGTGGTATTTCCATTCATTTTTAAAGAAATGAGAAGCACAAGACCTTCTGAAATAATAAAGTCACTGAACACCCTTGTTCTCTTTCAATATGTGCCTAGAATTCGTCAGATCTACCTATCCTGGAAGAAACTTCCGAGAAATGCTGGCAAACTTGATGGATGGATTAAAGCTTTATTCAATTTCTTTCTGTTCATCCTTGCCAGTCATGTAAGTTTGTTGAGGTACTGAGTTCATATTTATTAAGGGTGAATTATAAAATTTCTCAGTGTTATTAGGCGTACTAATTATAGAACTCATCAAGCCTCAAGAGATATGTACACAATAACTTTTTGTTGTAGTGTAACGTTAGAGAATGAGAGTTAACACAATTTAGACCTCCATTTTACTGTTATAGTCAATTTCATGCTAACTATAGATGTAAGCCCAATTGTTTAAGTAATTAGCCAATTGACATTATCATGGATATAAACATGGTAGCAAAATCCAAATAAACAATCACACACACACAAGAATACCGAAGTGTTTATGAAGAGAAAAAAATCAAGAACCAAGTGAAAAAAAAAAAAAAAAAATTATTTAGGGCCTATAGCATCAAACTATCCACTAAATAAGAATAGTTGTAGTACACATCACTTACAAAACCAACCAAACTATATGACTATGTACTCGAGCCTTTTGCGCTCCTACAAGCAATGGATTCCTTGAATCTTTTCTTCTTGTTAGTCTCCAGATCCACAAATTGAGCCACCAATCGCAAACCAAGTCTCCTTGGTCATTCCAAGGACGTCTTTCAGATATTGTATTCCTCAACACCAACAACACTCAAGACCACTTATGGTTTTGAGAAGAATATAACTACTAACTTGATGAATGGTTGTTTTTAGATGCGTGCATATCACCACAACAATAGGAAAAATATAATAAAACTACAAACTGGATTTAAAGACTTTTAATAACATGTTCGTCTTTCAGGTAATTGGAGCCTTTTGGTACTTTTTTTCTATTCAACGAGAGACAGCTTGCTGGCACTCGGTCTGTGGAAATCTAAGTGGATGTGGAAATTCTTTTAGTTGTGCTAACACTGACAGTTCAGTAAATTACGCATTCCTAGATGATCGTTGCCCAATAAATACACCAAATACAACAAAATTTGATTTTGGAATATTTCTTGAAGCCCTTCAGTCTGGTATTGTGCAATCCTCAAATCTTCCACAAAAATTCTTTTACTGTTTCTGGTGGGGATTACGAAATTTAAGGTTTGCATATATCACACTCCTCTTTAATTTTTCGATCAGTTTGTATTAGACTTCTCCATGTTACATATATACTGCGTTGATTAATATCAAATCATACCATTCTTTTGTTTCTAACCCTTTTATTTTGTTGGAAAACGAGAGTTCTAACGCAATTTCATTTGAAGTAGAGTGTGTGTTGTCCTACACATTTCATTTTGAAGTAGGTTTTAAACAAGTCTCATGTACTCTTGATTTAGTATTATTGGCTTATGAAGTAAAGAAATAACAAAATTTATCATTTTTGTCAACTGTGATAGAATGGAAATTCAGCATGTGCATCAACGTGGCTAATATTTAATTTTAAAAAAAAATTATTTGCAATTAAAGTGTAATAGAAAAGTATTTAAAATAAAATTTAATAATTTATTCTTAAATAAATTGTAATTTAAAAAAAAATTAAAAACTTAGAGCACTTGTATCGATGCTTGTATAATAGAATTTCATCTACATCAGTCTATGCAAAATTTTGTAAAATCATAAGATTATTATAGTAACTGTGTAAATTTAGTCTAACACTATTTATTTTGCATTTAATTTTTTATTCTTTTTTTACGTATCCTGATGATGAATGAAGAGAGTATATGGTAGTTGTTATGTGTGAAAGAAAGAGAAACAATTAAAAAAATCAAGAAAAATTGATATTTTAATGAAATGTAGTGTAAAATAAATAATCCGATATAATGTGTTTTGAGAAATAAGTATGTAAAATAGAAAAAATTAGTTCTTATGTTGAAATAAACAAAAAAAAAAAATTACAGGAACTAATGCAAATGCTCTTATAATTGGTTGAAATTTTTGCTGATGACTCTATAAAATTATTTCGATCTGTCAATCTGTCATTAGGATGGGAATGTGATCAACAGGATTAGTCTCTTGGCTTTTGGTTCTGATTTTTAGCTTTTGTAAGTCTCATGTATAGGGACCACCTTTATGGGAGAGGGAGCTATATGCAATAGGCTAAGACCATTATTAACCGGTGAACTTGATTTTTGTTTCCTTACCATACTTTAAAATGCTTTTACGGTCTTTCTTCATATATCTCCCAAGTATATTCTTCGTCTTATTAATTAACTTATTATTTACTGATAAAGTTTGTACTTTTCTATATTCTTATTACTTTTTTTTTTTTTTTTTTTTTTTTTGAGAAAACTCTATTCTTATTACTTTATATATATTCTAGTTAAAATTCTAAGATTAATATGTTTGCCTAATTTTTGCAGTTCTTTTGGTCAAGGCCTTCAAACAAGCAACTATCTCTGGGAAAGTTGCTTTTCAATTTTTATCTCTATCTTGGGCTTGCTGCTATTTTTATATTTCCTTGAAAATTTGAAGGTAAATACTCAATTCTTTCTTCTCTCCTATTCTTACTAAAAAAGGTTTGAGATTGTAGTGGTAGTGGGGTGGGGTTGTTGATTGTTAGCTGAATTGAGAGGTGGGACTACTCATCTATGATTATGTGAAGATTAGACCAAAAACTCAGCTTCTAAAAAAAATTATTGCCTCAAGCCTGGTCATGCATTCTTTGAAAGGTTAAAAACAAAATAGGTTTTGATTATTTCTCATCTTTTATAGTGTCTACATTATGTATATTTTGTTATATTTCGAGTAAAATATGGACATTTAATCCGATAGTGTGGACATTGTATAAAGTATTTCACATTCGGTGAAACAATGATTGGAAAAAAAAAAAAAAAAAAAGCTGTATTTAGTGCAATCGGCCAAACCTACCTCATTAACTTCTAGATAAGTGAGTACTATTGTTTCCCTAGTTTTGTTTCATTCTTCGTTTTTGGTACTAATCTTGGTACCCTCTTCTTGATCATGCTTTTGTTTTTGTTGAAACATCAGATCCAATTTAATTTGTTGAAACCAAGAAAACGTATATTTAGATTGTGAGATCAATCTCAGTTTCTATGTTCCCCTCAAAATGAAAAACACCATTTCACTCTATAGTTCCCTTGTTTGCTCAAGGAGTTGAAACCAAAACACCCCTAATTTCATTCTTCTTCTTCTGCTCTTTTCCCTTTTTATTGCATTAAAAGTGCGACCTAGGATTAGTCTTAATTTTAGGGCAATGAATATATATATATGCCAGATATTGTAAGATTTGATAAATTTAACTTACTAGTGGAACTGGAACAGACTTATATAAAGTTGGCGACTACAAGCTCAGGCAAGAACGGCAAGACATCCAAGGAGGAACACAAAAATGGAAGAGGAAAGAGAGAAGAAAAAAAAGGAAGAGGAAAGATCAATTGGAAAGTGAGGAAGCTGCTTCTATGTTTCAAACCAGACTTGCGCCGCAAGAAAGAAAAGTCTTCCCAGTCTAAAGGTACAAGCGATGGGGACAAGAAGTTACTGAGTTCATCAGCTACAAAAGTCAATTACACCACTGCTCGTTCAAGCTGAGACCTATGTATCATGTTGATCGAGTGTGGGCTATGGAATAATTCTCTTGATTATTTAATGTACACTAGAAATCGGAAAATAAAATTCTCTTAATCTGTTTTTTTATTTTTTTATTATTTTATGAATGAATTTTGATGATTCTCTTAATCTGTTTTTTTTTATTTTTTTTATTTTATGAATGAATTTTGATGAATCTCTTAATCTGTTATGAGTGTTGAAATATGTATAACAATTATTTGCTTTTCTTTCCACCCATAAGATGGATTTCACTGAAAATGTGACTTTTTATTATGTTGTTAATTTGTTATCTGCAATTTCAGTCCCGGTTCCCTTAGCTACTACCAAGAAGAGCAGTTGAATGTGAAGACTATGCTTATGAGTTGTCTCCCATACATATGCTTCACTTCTTGGAAGTTTATTTATTTATTTATTATTCGGGTTTCTTTTTCTTTGAACATTAATACTTCAAAAAAAAAATTTTTCATCCCTGATGTTTACTTGAATTTCATTGTTTGTTCCAAAACTTTAAAAAAAAAAAAAAAAAAAATCCCTAAACTTTGTGACGAATTTATTTTCAATAGTTTTGGGATGAAAATAGGAAAGAAAAAAGAATTTCAATCCAGTGGCAACTATAGGATTATTTTTTTGAGGGGTCAATAAGAAACATAAATTATACAAAATTTAAAACAAAAAAGAATTTGAATATATCGATATTACCAAAAAAATAAAAAACAAAAAACAAAAACTGAAACACATAAAGTTTTATAATTGTTTTTTTACGATGTTTCATACTTTGAAATCATTACATGATATTTTCATTATCAATCTTACGAGTTACATCTCTTTTACAGCTAAACAATCATTCATCCATTAATCTTTCATTTGATATTTATATTATAAATTTATTAAGATCTAAATAAGCTTTTTCTAAGATTTAAGATTAACAAATTTCTACTTTTTTGTTGGGCTTAGTATTTTTTTTTTTCCAGATTTTTGATCAAATTAGTTTGTTATTGGGTTTTTTATGTTTAAAAATGCCAAAATATTGTTAAGATGATCATAATAACACTTATTTCAGCTGGGCTTAAAAAAATCTAATATAGTTTGTGGGGGGCCCGGGGGGGTCAAAACAAAAACAATATTAAAAAATATTATATATAGTTTGTAAGGACGCAATTTGAGTCCCTAGCCCAAAAGATAAATGAACGTAGGTCCAAAAAGCTCAATA
The DNA here is from genome assembly GCA_030021035.2 of Notholithocarpus densiflorus. Taxonomy (NCBI): domain Eukaryota; kingdom Viridiplantae; phylum Streptophyta; class Magnoliopsida; order Fagales; family Fagaceae; genus Notholithocarpus; species Notholithocarpus densiflorus. The sequence continues at coordinate 34,141 of JARYZH020000545.1, forward strand.
CAATGAATTTGTAGAAAGTGGGTCGGAAAACTGGGCTTAAATGAGTTGGACAACAAGTAAAGTGAGTTCGGATGACAAGAAAAGGAAGATAGATTGATTTAAACTAAAGAAAATCGTCATCGACATAGTCCAAGGAGATCAGTTCTTATATATTTCTCTCAAATTTGATTACAAATTCAGTTCTTGATTTCTACAGTGTTTTTCCCTTGATTTCTCGATTTCTTTCTCTCAGAGTATCTCCTCTATTTTATATCATCTTCCCCTTTCATCCGTACCTTCCACGTGTAGGTCAGATTGTTAGTGTTGATACTTGTCCCATCAGCACCTTCCTGAAATATTTGAGTAGTAGCTGTAATGCTGAAAACCACTGTTCAGGTATCACTTCCTCATTAATACAGCCAAAAGGTTAGCTACAGAGTATTTAATGCGGTGGTAGCAACTTTCTCCTTAGATATTTTAGGACTTCCCTTTATCCTATGTTTTTGTGATGCTTATCTGTATCAACAGAATTTCCAAGAATGTTCCCCTGGATGGTAGACCACCCCTTCGGACCCTGGCTAACCACCTCGGCTTTGGTTAGTCGAGGAGGCATTCATCCTCGGACCACCCTCATAGGCCCTTATGATCAAAACTAACTTCTTCACTTGCTAACACGGACTCTTCTGATAACATTTACCCCTTCTCGGATGACTTCATGTCCTCGGATTGGGCCTTAAGCCCAATATATACATAGATATGAGATCTTGGGCCTAACACCCTTACATAGTTTTTTTTTGGGCTAGTTTTAGGGGGTTCATTTGAACGCCCTGGGCTCCAAGTGGAGCCGGCCATGCTTCAATCTTTTTTCAATAGTTTATGAATGGAAAAAGATATTTTTTAAAGTTTAAGAACAGAAAGCAAAACATTTTTAATAATTTAAGGATGAAAAAAAAATTCATGCAAAATTTTGAGAACAAAACAATATTTCCTTTTTTAAAGAAGAGAAAAAAATAATAAAGAATATGCAATTTGATCGAAATTTGATATGTATACTAATAATATAAAAAATATGCAATCTAATGATTAGATTTTTAAAATATATAGTTATATTAATTTTTTAGTAAGTGTTTAAAGAGTTTTTCTTCAAATTAGTTTGGAGAAAAACTTTATCCTTATGTATTTCTAGCTGCTCTAATGGCTAATAACTTGAAGAATATATAGTTTCTAAAATCAATGACGCAGCTTCTAAGTTACATGCAGCATTGCGCTGCAAGAAATGAATTAAAAATAAGAAACTGCAAGGGAAGTCTTCCCAGTCCAGTATGAGCGACAACGGGGACAGGGACTAATTGCCGAGTTAAAGATTGCTTGTTTTCAAGTTGTATACGTTACATGCATCATAATTATGGACTACGAAATTCTCAATTGGATCTTGATTATTTAATGAAGGCTAGAAAGTTAGAAATACAAAATAAAAATCATTTTCCTAGACTCTATTGGCCAATACAAAACTTACAGGCTTACAACCTTCAATTATCTGGTTGATTCATGAATGACAAACTTGTGGTACAACTGGAACCTCCAATCGATTTCAAGAATAACTTAGATATTTTCTTTGCAACAATAAGTCTCTGGCAAGTATTATGACTTCAGCTTCTTTATTAATTCATGTTTAGATCTACTTCAATATCTTTAGTACGGTAAAATCGAGAGAATTAGGTTTTGCAACCTTTTTGTACAATTGAGTTCTCTCTCTCACTTGTTTTAGTCAATCCTATGCTATTTTAAGACATCTATATAATGGCACAATGTGACAAAATTAGACTAAAGGACTACATTTAATAAAAGTAAAAATTATAGGACTAAAATGAATAAATAAGAAGTTACAAGACTGGATTGAATTTTGGATGAAGTTAGAGGGAACAATTTGTAATTTATATCATTATAATTAATTATTATTTTACTTTGTATTGTTATAGGTATACGTCAATCATGATATGCCAAGAGGAAAAGAAATGGAATGAACATGTTAGTTACTACTCATTGTTTAGAATGATTTAAATTTTGTGTGATCTGGGTGTTAACTTGTGTGAATCTACACATAATCTGTTCAAAAAAATCTTAAATTTTCAAAAATTTGTAAACTAGCATACAACTATATATGTAATATAACAATTCCTCAAAAAAAAAAAAAAAAAGTAATATTAAAAGCTTTGAAACCGGGTGATTTTTAACTTAATAAATTTCATGAATTATGAACTTTGTTCCTTAATTTAGAGTCTATAATGGAGTTTAAGGCCTAATAAACTTGTCAATCTATCCTCCTTGCACCAAGAAATTGTTTGAAATCATCTGTTGTTGTCTCTAAAATATGTATAACACTACAGTGCATTTTTACCAGACCGTTGTCGCATTAATTTATATCTTATCTCAGACATGAAAGTTTAAACCTCGCTGATTTTTATTTTAATTTTTTGAAAAAAGGGGATTAAGATTTTATTATTCAATTTTTTTTTCAATGTTGCATATCAGTTGAGGTTGAATGTGCGTAACGATATTTTATCGTAAAACTAGTTTTAAAATTGCATTCTTAAAATTGATGTTGCATGCACAGTACAAATTATGTTGTTAATTAAACCTGCAGTTTTATTTTCGTAAGATGCTATTGAGAGATTTCTATGAATTTTTTGTTTGTCTTTATGAAAATGCACCAAAAGGCATATTTCGACGACAGTATCTTTGTGATGGCTGAAATACTTCCGTAGAAAATAGTTAAAATAAATTAACCAAAATATTTTTAAAAAAATGGAGAATTTTGATTAATACAAAATTTTTACTATTCTTACAACTCAAGAATAAAAATTCGAGGAAGAAGAAGTTTTTTTATTTTTTTATTTATTTATTGAGATCTCAAGCCTTGATTATTCGACTGGTTGTTAAAATTTGATTTTTTTTTTTTTTTTTTTTTTGAGAAGAATTAAAATTTGATTTGGTTGGCGGTTATCTCATTATTAGCTAATTATGTTAGCTTTTTGTTGAAACAGAGTCATAGATTTTTCTAATGATAAAAATCAATGGCCAACTAAGTGTATGTTTGGATAGTGCTGATTTCCTATATGCGTCTGCGTTTTGGCATTTTTAGCACTGGATCTGTGTACTGTTCATGGGACCCACAAGTTATCTAATTCAGCAAATTTTTCTTCAAAATTGGGTTCTACGGTACTATTCACACATTTAAAAATTATTTTGACACAATATTTTCAGTTTTCTATTTTCAGCAACAAGCGGTATCCAAACAGACCCTAAATGTCAAAAATCTAAAGTCTAGCACTATTTCCTTGAGTTGACACTTTGACATTGCATCATTGATCATTATTAGCTAATTATGTTAGCTAATAAAATTTGATTTGGTTGGCAGTTATCTCATTATTAGCTAATTATGCTAGCTTTTTGTTGAAGCAGAGTCGTAGATTTTTCTAATGATAAAAATCAATGGCCAACTAAGGTGGCGTTTGGATTCAGCGTTTATGGGCTGTGTTTGTGTTTTTTGCATTTTTTTTTTTCAACGCCTCTTGCACTGTTCATGGGACATGAACAGTGCATTTAGGCTTATGAACAGTAACCCGCACTGTTCATGCACATGGATTACACTGTGCAGAGACATTGTGCACTGTTCACGGGACCCACAACTACTTTATTCAGAAAAATATATTAGAGATGGGTCCCACTGTACTATTTACACAATTAAAAATTATTTTACTATAGTGTTTTCAGTTTTCAATTTTTAATTTTCAGCAAAATAAGTTGTATCCAAACGGACTCTAAATGTCAAAAATCTAAAGTCTAGCACTATTTCCTTGAGTTTTTTTTTGAGAAGGTATTTCCTTGAGTTGACACTTTGACATTGCATCCTTGATCATTGTACATCACATACTCACATATGATGCTTATTATCAAAATTCCATAAAGCTTACCAATATTGTTTTTATGAAAATTCAACACAACTCAACTTTCCATTGCAATATATTTGTGATGGTTATTATCATTTAATTCAATGGAGATTAAAATGACTCATTTATAAAATAATAATAATAAATGATAAATTGCAAAGTTAGTCTCTGTACGGCACTATGGTGACCAGACCTATTTGGGCCTTGAATTCGGACCAAGCAGTGTGTCCTATGACACCAAGCTCGTTCTATCTAAGGCTAAAGCCCAAGCCCAAAGTAGCTACAAGCCCAGGTCTCACGTTGCCTCAAAACTCAGTGAGTAAACTACCTTGATTAACACACACTTGGCATCACCATTTGGGCCTTACTCGGTGAACCACCTCCCGGGTAAGAAGACAGTTACTCGGGGTTATTGTCTTTCGGATGGCCCGCAATGCCTTGGGAAGTATCGCTACCGAGCATGTGTACTGAAGTGGGAACCAGTTCCAATGCCACTCCTACCACACCCCACTCCCAACTAAACACCCACTTTGAGTTAACCACATTGGACCTCCTATTGCACTAACCATGGAAGTAATCATAATCTCTCCACTAATTTTTGGCTATAAATATGAGAAACTAAGGGAGAAAAAGGGGTTGGAAAGGTTCTGGAGAAAAGAATAAGATAAGGAGAGAGAGAGAGAAAGCAACAAAAGGATAGTAGTAGGGAGAGCAAAGGAGTCTTAAGGAGTGGTTGTTTTGTTGAGTCCTTTGTTAGGAACTATCCAGAGTAGGAAATCCAAAACCCACATTACAAATAGATTGTTAGCCCAAGTGAGAACTGGCCCATCAATCTTACTTTTGGTACGCACAATTGGCGTCGTCTGTGGGAATCTCCTACAGTGCTGTAGTTTAGCTGAGACTCACGCTCGGGAAAATGTCTAAAAGACGATCGGGAAGTCACGCTGAAAGTGGTTCCGTGGGGTCTTCTTGGGGATCCACCTAGCGGGAACAAAGGCAAAAGAGGCGTGAAGACAGGGATCGCGAACAAGAGGAAGAGCGGTCCAGCCTTGGAGAAAGGTCGTACCAAACTCACCGAACAATATCAGGTGCTTCGGGGCAAGGACAATTTGATGATAGAGACGAGGAGCTGGAGCGATTACGCAGACTAGTGAGAGACTTGGAGTTAGAGGCGGGAGGTAGGCACCAGAGAAGGGACCGAGATGACAAAGAAAAAAGAGCTGATAATGGGGGAAATTGATATGGGGCGGGGTCCAATCAGTCCGGTTCCCGACGTCGCCGAGATCGCTCCCACTCTCGGGAGTCACGTCAATGCAGGGACCATTCCCATTCCCAAGAATCGCGTCGACATCAGAACCATTCACGATCACGCGAGTATACCGACCGTGGCTCAGACTCACCAGAGGAGCGACGGCCCCATAATGCCGCTATGGATGCTATGAGTCGCGCCTTACGCAGAGCCACTCGGTCTCCGTTCTCGGACAACATTGAACGGGCCCCAATGTCGAGCAGGTTTACTCGACCCCTGTTCAATTCCTATGACGGAAAAACTAACCCAGTAGAACACGTCAGCCATTACATCCAAATGATGTCCCTGCACGCTCAAAACGATGTGCTGATGTGCAAGGTATTCCTTTCAAGCCTTGGGCCCACTGCTTTAAGATGGTTTAACGGGTTACGGAAAAGTTCTATTCACAGTTTTGTCGAGTTGATCCAAGAATTCGATGTTCGGTTCATGACATGTAGCCGGGTACCGCAACCGGTGGATGCACTACTATTCATGAAGTTAAGAGTTGGGGAAACCCTTCGCAGTTATGTCAGTCGATATTGGAAGCTCAATAATGAGATCAGTAGGGGCAATGAGAAGATTGCTGCGAGTACCTTTAGGATAGTGTTGCCCGAGGACTCCGAACTAAGGGAGTCGTTGACAAAAAAGCCTCCTGAGGATATGAGGCAGCTCATGAGATGCATTGAGGAATACAAGCGCCTGGAGGATGATAGGCTACAGAGTAAAGGTAAGGCACCGTTGGTAGCTCGTCCATGGCAGAGCGGTTTTCAGCCGAGACCTCAAAAGGATCTAAGGATACAGGAGCCTGAGTTGTAGTTGGGGGAGGTGAACGTGACATTTAAGGAACCAGTGCACAGGATTCTGGATCGGGTTAAAAACGAACCATATTTCAGATGGCCAAACAAGATGAGGGGTGACCCGGCACGAAGAAACCAGAGTTTGTATTGTACGTATCACAGAGACAAGGGGCATACCACGGAGCAATGCCGGGTGTTAAAAGATCATTTAGGGCAGCTAGTGAAGGCAGAACATTTGAAGGAGTTTGTAGTGGATCCCAGAAACCGGGGTGCCGGGCAAGGTGCTCAGCAAGGGGGAAATCCTCTCCCACCGCCATTGAGGGTGATTGAGGTCATTCATGCTGCCCCGACGAGTACGGCCGTAACCGGAAGAGGAGTATTGACAGTGGCTCCCGTGGGAAACTGCTTGGACGACCAGCCGCCCGAGAAGAGAGTGAAAAGTAGTCAGAAGCCTATCGCTTTCAATGACGATGATTTGGAAGGAACGGTTCAGCCGCACGATGATGCGTTGGTTGTCACGGCCCGGATAAGCAGCTTTCTAGTGAAGAGAGTGATGATTGAACAGGGAAGCGGGGCCGACGTCATGTATCCGAATCTATTCAAAGGGCTCAGTTTGAAGAAATAGGACTTGACGAAGTACGATACCCCGTTTGTCTCGTTTGATGGCAGAGTGGTGATCCCCGAGGGTCAAATTCGTCTTCCCGTGAATATGGAAGGTAAGGAGGTAATGGTGACATTCATAGTGGTCAGCTCGTTTTCCCCATAAACGGTGATTCTATGAAGGCCGTGGATTCACATGATGGGGGTTGTACCATCCACCTTACATGTGAAAGTGAAGTTTCTCACCGAGCAGGGTGTTGCCGTGGTGAAGGGCAGCCATTAAGTGGCTAGGCAATGCTTAGTGGCCACGGTTAACTGGAAGGATGAGCAGGATAAGCAGAAGGAAACCATCGAGGAGGTCCTTTTATAGCAATTACAGGATCCCCGAGGGGGAATGGAGGCCAATTGTGCTGAGGAATTAACTAGAGTGAAGATACTACTGGATGATAACCGGTATTTTCAGATAGGGGCGAGTATGGAAGACAAGGATACGATAGAAACGTTGTTATTTCTGATACAGAATATAGATGTGTTTGCATGGAGCCCATATGAGGTGCCTGGGGTGGATCCCGAGTTCATCGTTCATAGGCCTAACATAGACCTATCATTTCTTCCAAAGAAACAGAAGCTGAAAAGGTCAGCCAGGGAACATGTTGAAGCAGTAAGGCGGGAGGTCATGAAGTTATAGGAGGCCGGGGCGATAATAGAAATCTTCTTCCCAAAATGGTTGGCGAATACCGTGGTGGTTAGAAAGAAGAATGGAAAATGGAGAGTTTGTGTGGACTTCACAGATTTGAACCAGCATGCCAAAAGACCCATTCCCTATGCCTAAGATAGATCAATTGGTAGATGCTACCTATGGGCACCTGAGGATGAGCTTATTAGACGTCTTTCAGGGTTATCATCAGATAGCCTTAGCTGCCAAGGATCAGGAGAAGACAACATTCATCTCCCCGGATGCAAACTACTATTACACTGTAATGCCCTTCAGGTTGAAGAATGCTGGGGCAACATATCAACGAATGATGACCAAAATGTTCCGGGACAAGATCGGGCATACAGTCGAAGTGTACATCGATGACATGGTAGTGAAAAGCAGACTGAAAGCGTGGCATATAGAGGACCTTCGAGGAGTGTTTGAAATACTTTGACAGCATAAGCTATGCTTAAATGCGGATAAGTGCGTCTTCAGAGTGGGGCTGGCAAGTTCCTAGGTTATCTGATCACTAGCCGTGGCATAGAGGTCAACCCTAACCAGATTGACACCGTACAGCGCCTTAAACCGCCGAGCAATCCGAAGGAGGTGTAGATCTTGACCAGAATGTTAGCTGCCCTTAACCGATTCATTTCTAAGTTTGCAGATCGTTGTCGTCCATTCTACCAACTCTTGAAGAAATGGAGGGGGTTTTCAATGGAATGAAGAGTGTAAAAGGGCTTTGCGAGACTTGAAGGAATATTTGATGCGGGCACCTATGTTAGCAGCCCTAGAGTCCAGGGAGGATTTGTTAATGTACATCTCCGTGTCCAATCATGCTGTAAGTGTCGTGCTGCTAAGGGATCGAGGAGTACAGCAACCTGTGTATTACATCAGTAAGACCCTGGTCGATGCCGAGACGAGATATTTGCCCTTGGAGAAATTGGTATTAACACTTGTGCATGCTACGAGAAAGCTACCGCATTACTTTCAAGCTCACACCGTATATGTCCTGACCGAGTATCATTTATAGTCGCTGTTGAAGAGATCCGACTTTACAAGCTGAATAGCCAAATGGGGGACCCGGTTAGGTTCCTTTGACATTCGGTATAGGCCACGAAGTTTAGTGAAGGGTCAGGTCCTCACTGATTTTGTGTGCAGAGTTCTCCCCTAAAAACGAGGGGGAAATGGTCTGTCATGTGGAGAGTCGCCCGTGGAAGGTATTTGTTGATGACACGTCAAGTGCTATGAGGGCTGGTGCCGGGATCATCATCATAACTTTTGAGGGAATACGGTTGGAGCACTCCTTCAGGTTGGGGTTCAGGGCCTCCAATAACAAGGCAGAGTACGAGGCCTTGCTTGCCGGATTGAGGACTATTTTAGGCATGGGTGCCTAGGACGCAGAGTTTTATTCAGATTCACAGTTGGTTGTCAACCAAGTGCAAGGCGGTTTTGAAGCCCGAGATTCCCGAATGAGAGCTTACTAGCAAGTGGTAAAGCAAATCATGAGTATGTTTAGCACAACAAAGGTGGCTCAAATATCCCGGGCGTAGAGTAAACATGTCGACTCCCTGGCCACATTGGCATCATCAATGACGGAGGAAGTGCCTCGGTTAATCAAGGTGGAACTCATAGTGGAACAGAGCATTAATGCGGAAGTTGGTGTTTGTACTGACGGAGTTAACATTACCATGATTTCGGCAACTGGGCCATGTTTAATGGACCTGATCGTTGACTTCCTAGCTGAGGATCGAGTTCCAGCAGATGAAAAGGAGGCTAATACGATTCGCCGAGTAGCTCCTCAGTACTGGTTATCAGCAAATCACAAGTTATACCGGAGGTCTTTCGGGGGGCCATACCTATTGTGCCTGCACCCTGAGAAAGTAAACAAACTTTTGGCCGAGTTGCATGATGGAGTGTGTGGCAATCACGTGGGAGGACGCTCATTGGCACACCGAGCAATAACTTAGGGATTTTGGTGGCCATAGATGCAAAGAGACGCCACCGAGTACGTGCGCAAATGCGAGCAGTGCCAAAGGCATGCCCCCTTGATTCATCAGCCTGCAGGCCATCTGAATCCGATCAGCAGCCCTTGGCCTTTTGCACAATAGGGGCTGGACATCATTAGGCCATTTCCCCGAGTAACGAGCAATCGAAGGTTTGTGTTAGTAGCAGTAGACTTCTTCACCAAATGGACAGAGGCGGAAGCTTTAGCTAACATTCGAGATATGGATGTTAGAAAATTTGTGTGGAAGAATATAATCACGAGATTTGGGGTGCCGGACTCTCTCATATCCGATAATGGGCTGCAATTCGATAGTAAGGCCTTCCATGAGTTTTGCAGTGATCTCGGGATTAAGAACAAATATTCCACCCCAACGTACCCTCAGAGTAACGGCCAGGCAGAAGCTACTAACAAGGCAATCGTGAACGGATTGAAGAAAAGGCTAGACAGCGCAAAAGGTAGATGGGCCAAAGAGCTACCCAATGTTCTGTGGGCATATCAGACAACGCCGAGGAGATTTATAGGGGAGACTCCGTTCTCCCTCACGTACGGAGCGGAAGCTGTTGTACCAGCCGAGATAAATTTCTGTAGTGCTCGGATTGCAGATTTCACCCCTATTGAGAATGAAAGACTGCTAACAGAACGTTTGGATTCGCTGGAAGAGTACCGAGAGTTGGCAATTATAAGGCTAGCCAAGTATCAGCAAAAACTTGCCTGGCGGTATAACCGAGACGTGAGGACTAGGGGGTTCAGTGCTGGGGATTTGGTGTTGCGGAAAGCGGTAGGGAATATGCGAGATACAAACGCCGGGAAGCTGGCTCCAACTTAGGAGGGGCCTTACAGGGTCACAGTCATCGCAGGTGCAGGGGCATACTATTTGGAGGACTTAAACGAGAGACCGCTTCCCCGACCATGGAATGTTCATAATTTGAAAAAATTCTATCACTGATCATCTGTACATGGGGGCGTGAATTCAATTAGATCTTAAAGTACATTTTGTTAACTAATATGATGATGATATTTATCCATGCAGGTGCATCACTACTTATGATTTTATTGTTATTAATTCATTAACTTCCGGTGGGCGCACGCAGAAAATCTCGTATAAAAATATCCCAAGGATGGAAACCTGTCTCTCGGTTCGATCAATATCACCGAGCAGGTGGAAACCTTATACTAAAAATATCCTAAGGACAGAAACTTGTCTCTCGATCCGATTAATATCACCAAACCTTACGCTGAAAATTATCTAGGAGCAGGAATCTACGTCTCAGTTTTCTATACCATACATCCAGCCCTGGAGAGCAAATATGTGCCGAAAGGGGTTCCCAACTGCCAAGGGGCTAACTTTACCCTTCAAACCAGCCCCGGACATTAAGCACGCCTGGAAGAGATCTTCCAAATTTGATCATTACAGAAACATATGTATGCGGGAAATACGAGAATATGGCGAAGGAAACAATGTAGGATTAAGCATTCACAAAAGTGATTAAGGTGAATGTTCGGCAAATAATCCTTAATTAAACGAATTCAACACAAAAAAAGAAAAGGATAAACCAATGTTTTGTCACCATGACTCGGTGACTACAGAAAAATTAAACCCGGAAAAATAATTGTCCCATCACCACAACCCGGTGATGTAGGTAAGCCGAATAAATAGGTTAAGCTAAAAAATAGATATATTTGTATATAAAGTAGACACTAAGCTCGGAAATCAGGCTGAAGGGTTTATGAACTGGAATTGGGTAACATCCTCGGGAGTCTGCTGGGCTGCGAGAGGCGGCTAAACATTCTCACCAGACTGACCACCAGCATGGGGGTTGCTGGTGGCTTCCAGATCAATCGGCTCCACATGGGAGTCAATTGCCTCCACCAGCTCTCTCATGCTAGCAGAATCCTTCTCATCAATTGCACTAGGAGTGTTCTGCACGGTAGCTGGAAAATCGGGGAAAAGGATTTGGTTGGGGTTCTTCAGAGGGGAATCCTCGGGTGCCACCATAGCCTGCACGGCAGCCAACCACCCTTCCTCAAACCCAAGCTTGTGGGCTTGACGAACAACCAGCTCTACCGAATTCTCGACATCAGCAAAACCCTCGTTGTACCACTTATCTTCACAAGCCTCTAAAGCTGCCTTCAGATCAGCTAATTCTTCAGCTAGAGTGGTGTTCGGACTCCGGGCCTCCGCCAATTTAAGCTTGGTATTGCCCAGCTGCACCTCCAGTTCTGCAAACTTGCTCTCTGCCAGAGCCCTAGCCTTCTAGGCCACATCAGCCTTTCTCTCCGCAGCCTCGGCAGCCTTCATTTTTTCTTTTGCTGTAACTTCGGCGACATCCTTAAGAGCTTTCTCCCGCTCAGCGTCTTCAGAAAGCTCCTTCAGCCTCCCATCGATGATATGGGTCAGTTGCGCGGCCTAATAACACAGTAATGATGAATATGAAAATTAAAAGAATACGTGTGAAAGTAAATGGAAAACCAGAGGACAAGAGATTACTGCTATAGTGTGCCATTGCAACCGCTTGGCTAATGACTCGTCCGTCCCGTCCTCGAAAGCGTGCACGTCCTCGAGCAAGAGGAGGTCGTGCACCAAACTCTGAGCAACATTACCCCCTCGGCCCTTATCCCATACTCTCACACTGGCGGACATGGGAAGAGGTATATCGTCAAGTTGGAAAGAAAGCTGCCATCCTGCCGCAGCCCGGGAAGTTGATGCGACGTTCGTCCCTGTTTGGACTGTCGGCTCTCAGATAACGATACCCATTGATGGTCGAAGAGGAGTTCTCGCGGGCGCATCACCCGAGCTTGCGTGTGTCTGCTCAACTGTACGCTGCCTCTTCCGTGTACGGCTCGAAAGAGAAGGAGGAAGTGGTGGATCTCGGCCTTGTGGCTCTTGCTGTTGCGCGGCTAGCCTGGCACCGGGCACAAAGCGGCTGATCATCATCGCCTTCCTAGTCACCATAACGTGACCTTGATCAGATTCGGTCTCTGAAGAGCTAACCGATTCAACGATTGCTTCCTCGGCTATCTGAAGGGGAGCCTCGGGTTCAAAAGGAGCTTTGGGCTCTACTTGGACCTCGGGCTGAAGGGGGCTTCTGGTTGGACCGGAGCGTGGGCTTGTTCTTGACGGCGTTGAGACATGCATTCAGCCGACTCGTCCCGTACGGGTGCAAGCTCATCTGAACAAATGTACCGCGGACCGAGGTTACGAGCTTCGCCTACCATGAGTCTTGGAGGAAGGAAATTCGCGTGCTGTATGTCGATGTATGAAAGAAGGGGACTATCCACTAACAAAGCTTGGCCGAAGGCTTGCCAAGTGGAGTATACAGGATCAACACCGAGGATTAGATGGGACGCTCGGAGCTGTCCGTCCCAATGAACGAAAATTTCCGACCTAAGCACAAAATTTAGGTCTCTCACGTGCACCACTCTAAGGTCAGGCTTAAACCATTTACTCTCTGCACGGAAACGATACAAAAATTAGTTAGCGGACAATCAATCAAAATAGTCAAGTCTAATTGAGGAAACGCAAATTTACGAACAAATATACTCAATACCGACCTACATCACGAGGCGAGAACGGACAGGGGAGCTCATTGGCAAGCCAGTTGCCGCTCACTCGTACAAACTCGCTAGCCGAGTTTCTATTTGAGTCAGGCAGGCAGGATATGAGCCGTACCCGCATGTCCCTTGTTTTTAAATAATAGTCTGAAGTAATTTTGCCACACAATCTGTACATGAAATTAATATCATGGTGATCCAGTTGCAACCCGAACAACTGGTTCAACCTACTGACGTAACTCATCACTCAGTAAAAATTAGGGGGGAATTAGTCGGGGCAAAGGCCATAAAACCTAAGGGTGCTAATGATGAGGGGATCAACAGGGAACCTAACCCCACCCTCAAGGATAGCCATTAAGGGAAAGAATATGGTATTTGGGCCACGACGCCTCTGGATGTCGATATTGCCCTCATGGCAGTAGGTGATATCAACGTCCTCGAGGACGTTGTAGGCGGCCCTAAAAGTGGCCAAAGTAGCTTCTGAGGAGAGGAGATGATAATAGCCCATCCTCTAAGCTAAGATTCCTAGAACTACGATTGTGATAGAATAGAAAGAAATAGAAGAAATAGAAGTAAAATGAAGCACAGAGAGGACTTACTTTGAGGGCTCTAGAGAGGAGTATTCTGGGCTGGAGTATGGAACGCACGAAGGGTTTATGCTCGGCAGAGGAGGAATGTGAGAAATGAGGAATGCAAAAAGTGGAGGAGAGATTCTGAGAAGGATATTTATAGGAACCTTGGAAGGGATAAAAAGCATTTAATTAATGGGGAGGCAGGAGACTTTACGAATCCTTTTGGTAACTGACACGCATTCCGCCTCGGTTCACGAATCGTCAGGAAATGATGACAGCTGAACCAAATGGCCAGGTACGACATGAGAACGCATTAATGGATTTATGAGCTGACCAACATCCACCCATAGAGCTTTCCGGATAGCTACTGTTCTTTGGACTCCTTGATCCGTCCCCGAGTTCCGAGCACGAATCAAGGGGGGACTAATGTACGGCACCGTGGTGACCAGACTCATTTGGGCCTTGAATTCGGACCCAGCGGTGTGTCCTATGACACCAAGCCCATTCTATCTAAGGCCCAAGCCCAAGCCCAAAGTAGCTACAAGCCAGGTCTCACGTTGCCTTAAAACTCAGTGAGTAAACTACCTTGATTAACATACACCTGGCATCACCATTTGGGCCTTACTCGGTGAACCACCTCCCGGGTAAGAAGATAGTTGCTCGAGGTTATTGTCTTTCCGATGGCTGGCAATGCCTTGGGAAGTATCGCTGCCGGGCATGTGTGCTGAAGTGGGAACCAGTTCTAATGCCACTCCTACCGCACCCCACTCCTAACTAAACACCCACTTTGAGTTAACTACATTGGACCTCCTATTGCACTAACCATGGAAATAATCATAATCTCTGCACTAATTTTTGGCTATAAATATGAGAAACTAAGGGAGAAAAAGGGGTTGGAAAGGTTCCGAAGAAAAGAAGAAGATAGGGAGAGAGAGAGAGAGAGCAGCAAAAGGATAGTAGTAGGGAGAGCAAAGGAGTCTTAGGGAGTGGTTGTTTTGTTGAGTCATTTGTTAGGAACTACCCAGAGTAAGAAATCCAAAACTCACATTACAAATAGAATGTTAACCCAAGTGAGAATTGGCCCATCAATCTTACTTTTGGTACGCACAGTCTCAATTTACTTTCTAACCTTTCACCAGTTACTTCATATAAAATTTATTGAAAAAATATTGAATGTTGAGAAATCATAGATCCCACCAACTATTTTATTCGACTAGTTGCATGTGTTAAAAACTTAAATTTTGATTTGGGTTGGTTGGTGGTTATCTTATTATTAGCTCATGTTATCTTTTTGTTAAAACAGAGGCGTGAAATTTTCTAATGAACAAAATCAATGTCCAACTATAAATGTCAAAAGTCTAGCACCATTTTTCCTTGAGTTGACACACTTGACATCACACATCATTGCATGTATGTTACAAACGATGCTTATTATCAAAATTCCATAAAGCTTATCAGTTTTTTTTTTTTTTTTTAAATGAAAATTCACCACAACTCAACTTTTCATAGCAATATATTTATGATGATTATTATCATTCAATGGAGATTGAAATGATCCATTTATAAAATAAAAAATTTAAAAAAAAAGGTAAATTATACCTATCTTTTACATCATGTCTTAATTTAGTTCCTAATCTTTCACTAGTTACTCTTTATAAAAATTTTTGAAAAAATATCAAATATTGAGAAACTATATATATAGATTTCAAGCCTTGATCCCACCAACCATTTTATTGGACTGGTTGCATGTGTTAAAATTTCATTTGGGTAATTATAAAAAAAGAAAAAAGAAAAAAAGATTTGAGTTGATTAGCAGTTATCTCATTATCAGCTTATGATAGCTTTTTGTTGAAATGGTGACCTGGACTTTTTGTTGAAATAGATCGAGACGCGGAATTTTTTAATGATTTAAGGGTAGTATTAATGGGCACATTTAAGAAATAATTTTATGTAAAATAATTTTGCTTTATATTAGATTTTTTTTACTAGATTTATAGGGTGTAAAACCAATAAAGCTAATTTTTTTAAATTCTACTTGTCATTTTAGTAATATTTTCAATCCTCTTATCAATTCATACTAATTTTTTAAGATAAACTATATATTTAGTCCCTAACATTTTAAATGTATCAATTTAGTTCCCAACCTTTTAGTATTGTGTCAAAAGACCTTTGCCATTAAATGGTGGATGGAAAATATTAATGTGGCTGATAATGATATTAAATTATTATATTTTATACCACATAAACTACCACATGCCCTTAAATTAAAAATATAAAATATAAAAATTGGATTTAGCTTATATTGATCTTCATTATTACCAGAAACTAAAGATCAGAGATTTTCTTTTTCTCTACTTTTCTTTTCCTTTGCTTTCTCAGTAACCAAACATGGTTTAATTTAACACTAAGTTGAGTTTTGAATTCTGGGTTCCAAATCCATTACTTCTCTGCAACTTTCAACTCTTAATAACAACACCAGCTACTAACCTCTTTCAAAGAAAAATGAAAAACAAAAAAAGAAACACCAGTGATCAATGCTATCATGCGACAAATAGATGAAATCAACTACAAATAATAACATAAAAACAAAGACAGCAAGAGATTTGAGATTTTGCACAAACGGAGAGAAAGAGAGATTGGACTTGGAACAAACCCGAGAAGCTAATTGGACTAAAATGAATCAAGGCATCCTAATTATCTTGGAACAAATGTCGTTACAAGCCGTTTGTTCACTCCACATAAAACAAAATCTGCAGTTTTTTTTTTTTTTTTTTTTTTTTTTTTAAGATTGCATGTTCAAAAATTGTACCCCACACCATCTGTTCTCGCCAGCCCAAAATCATCACATTTTAGTCCAACACATTTACATCATTTTTTGCTCTTCCCAAGAACAACAAGAGCTCTTAATATAAACGAAAAGAAAGTAACCCAAGTCATGGTTGGTTCAATGTTTCTTTTCAGGCTTCATCAAAGTTAGAATTTAATTAGACTTTTACTCAAAAATAATTTGGACTGTGCAAAGAGAAAGAGGGCTTTTTTCAAGTTTTAATTTGAAAAAAGGTACAAATTAGTTCTTGATATCAAAACATAGCTAAAATTTTTGTGATGGAAGAAGTATTAATTATTTGAAAAATAGTTGATTTAGTTTTTGTTCTAGTTTTTTTTGTAGGTTGCACTTTTAGCAACTTTGCTTTTTTTCTTGGTAATTTGGACTCTTTTGGTATGCAATCTTGGATATTTTTTTTTTCTCTAAGTTATAGTCTTTGGTATGTAAAGAACTTAATATTTATGAAAATTAAAGGATAAACACTAAAAAGAAATTAGGATCAATTAAGGAATCCTTGACCTTAACAATTTTTTTTTTTTTTGCAAAAATGGTTTTTCTGATGATTTTATATATTCCAATAAACTACTACTACTTTTATACAAGATAACTTCTACATTTTAGGCTAGCGGGAACAGATGAGTGTGGGGTACCCTTTTTGAACATGCAATCTTGAAAATGAAAAAAAAAAAAAAAAATTGTGCAAATTTTGTTTTAAGTAAAGTGAACAAATGGCTTGTAACGGCATTTATGTTTAAGAACTAAAATAGTTGCTTTTTTGAGGAACAACTAAAATAGTTGCTTTTTAAATTGTTTTAGGTGTTTGACGTTACCCAAAACCTCGGGAAGTTATCTCAAATTTACCCTGTTGTTTTTATGAAATTCAACGCAACTCAATTTTCCATAGAAATATAAATGGTTATTATCATTCAATGGAGATTGAAATGACCCATTTATAAAATTAAAAAAGAAAAGGAAAATTGAGTGATTGAAATTCATTGATGTTACGACCGACTGAATCCGAGTACCATCATCTCGTGTCTCTCACACCACAATTACACCAACGTACTTCATATGTTTCACATGCCTAATTAATGAACATTACTACATATGTTTCATGTTTTTCGTTTGACTGAATAATTTTGCATTGATTAGCTCAGACCATATAAATGGACGACAACTTGGTGGATTATTCACTGAATCTATTTTTTTTTTTAAGCCAACGTTGTATTTATTAATTAAGGCTAGAGATAATATTTTTCTTCACAATTTATTGAGATAACAAGTTGTTACTTGTCTCTATTTTCGTCTTCTTCTTTTTGTTTAGAAGAGCTTAGGTGACAAGTTTCAATTTTTAATTTTTTTTTGATTGAATGATTGAAGTGACAACTTTTAATTGATATAGCCTCACTTTTATTTGGACTTATTATCAAAATTATTTTTATTTGTATTAATTACTACTAGTTATTTAAAGTTTTTAACCACCGTAGAGTATGATTTAGTGGCAAGAGTCTTTGTTGATAACAAGAGTTAATTGGTTCGGATAGTGACGCTTTAATAAATATGTTGGGCTTACTGTGATAGTTCCATCAAAACTCCTAGTACGTGGCGTAAAGGGAGCGACAATAAATCTACACTAAAAACCCTATTTATTTTTGTTCAGAAAAAAATAGTTGTGAATAATTGTGTTAGTACGTAGACTTATTTATTGCGACTAACCAACGCAATTCAAACATGCGCTCGAAATTGTAACGGTACCCACATTACAGGCTTCTGATTGTTTCAACTACCTGCTAACTGTGTGCCATGCATTAATGCCGTGGACTTGGTTTCCTTCTAACGGCTAGGTTTGTGGTTCTAAGAATTTCTCCTGTTTCATGTTCTTATTATTATTATTATTATTATTATTATTAGATTTATTTTATGTTTGCTGCAAAAAAAAAAAAAAAAAAAAATCTAATAAGCAATTAATGTGCATTTTGTACAAATTAATGAATTATTACATTTTTATAATTCCAGTTTCTCTCTCAAATAAAATTAAAAAAAAAATCTTTTTATAATTCCAGATATGTATTTTTTGGGTGATTTCCGTCCCACTTTATGTATAGTTTGTTCACCACAATAATATATAGAGATGACGTGTAATTTTTAATATATTTTGGGTTATGCCGCATCATGAATTTCTCCTTCTTTTTTTCTTTTCCTTTTTTCGTGTTTTATTACCATCCATGATTCCCAAGTATAACTTAAATCTTCCTGTAAAAAAATACGACTTAAATCTAACAAACATACACATATTTGCTTATATAATAATAATAATAATAATAATAATAATAATAATAATAATAATAATAATAAGAACAAGGTTTGCTCAATGCTTGTGCAACTTGTGAACACTTTGACGACCCTTAAAACAATCCTTTTATATGTTTAGAGTTAGGAGAAAAGAAGGCCTAAACACATAATCATGGATCCCAAGAAAAACAGATCAGATTGCTATTTTCTTAAACCTCGACAGATAGGAGGTGTTGAGCATCTGTCGAGCTAGCTGTCAAGCACACGGACATAAACAGCTTCTTAAACCTAGACACATGCTAGCTGTCGAGCTTTAATGTTTCTGCACTTTCAGCTTGTTTTCTTGGACAGACTTGAAGGCTTCAACACTTGATCTTGAAACATGGTTTCTTGAAGTATTTAAACACATCCTAGATCTACCCAATTACAAGTAAAGTGCGTTTTGTCAAAGGATAAGCCAATTACATAAAAATAATAATAATAATAATAATAATAATAATAATAATAATAATAATAAAAATTAGGTCCTAGTAACCATATCTTGTTTCTCTCTTTGAACCAAGTGGCTAGTATTTATTTTCCTCATGAATACAAAAGTGGCTAGTATTTATTAAAAAATAAATAAATTACATAATTATTATTATAATTTGGGATTCAAATTCAACCTTAAATTTTAAAGAAGTTTTTAATTAAAATAATAAAAAATTGAAATCGTTTAATTCACACTGTCAATGATTTTTTATTAACTAAAAGTAAGATTTATCTTTCTAAATTAACGCAAGCAAGTGCTTGAAATTTATTTCAATTTATCGACTTGAATTATTACATTCATATCTTGTTATTATTGTTAATGTTTTACCAAAATCCTCTTAATTTGTGCAAACACCCTTTCTACTTAGATATACAATAAATAATATATATTATATAAATAATATATAATATATAGAAAAATAAGAAATATTTTTTTAATATTTTATTTTATGTTTTCTTTAGAATTATAATCTAAATATAAATATTAGATTATAATTCTAAATTGAACTAATAAATAACACAAATAAGGGGTTTTTAATCTGCATCTTGAGGTGACTTGCTAAAATAGATTCACCAATTTCACACAACTTCGAGTACCAAGGACTCATAAGACATTATTAAAAATACATAGATAATTGATTGATTTAATTTCCTATTTCACTATCATTACATTATTTGAATAAGGCTTTACAGTAAACCAGCAGCATATTTTGCACTGAAATCAAATTATATGAATGGATATGATTATAAAAATTCGATGGAGTTTTTAAGATTTGAATCCTCTTCTTTTTCTTTTTCTTTTTTTCCTTCTAATTTTTGGTGCAAGGGGAAAGCTCATTAGACAACAAAAACACAGTTCATGAAACATAATTAGCTCAGTTGCTGGAAGTCAATAATTATATATTACCATCTTAATTGAATGCAAGTACAAGGTTGGAGTTTCTCAGCACAATATTGGTTAGCCAAAAAGTCATGGCACATGAAATAGAAGAAAAAG
This sequence comes from Notholithocarpus densiflorus, assembly GCA_030021035.2. Taxonomy (NCBI): domain Eukaryota; kingdom Viridiplantae; phylum Streptophyta; class Magnoliopsida; order Fagales; family Fagaceae; genus Notholithocarpus; species Notholithocarpus densiflorus. The sequence goes on from JARYZH020000545.1 coordinate 54,228, forward strand.
AACAGCAAAAGAAAGGAGAGAGAAATTTACCATAGAAACCACTTAATTGGGACATATGTTTTTAGTTTTCAGTAAAATAAGCAGTATTCAAATGCACGCTTAGTATGAAGAGATAACAAATCAACCCATTCATTGTATATGAATTTATTTCCATGTTAGATAAGAGCCTAAGACTCTTAACACTAGTACATCTATACATGTCAGTGTCATTCGAAAAAGCTAGTTTTTAGCTTACTCCTCTTATTTCATTTTTTAGTAAAATAAGCAACATTCAAATGCACGCTTAGTACTAAGAAACAACAAATCAACCCATTCATTGTATATGAAGTTATTTCCATATTAGCTAAAAGCCTAAGACTCTAAACACTAGTACATCTATACATGTCAGTGTCATCGAAAAAGCTAGTTTTTAGCTTACTCGTCTTATTTCAAATTGCCCACGTGACACACTAATTGATTATTTGCAGGCCCACTTGCTACTTTTTTAAGAGCAAAGTGACATTTGCAAGTGTTTGCGGGCCTACTTGCATTACTTGTTTGTTTACTTTTTTTTTTTTTTTTTAACACAAATACTGTTTGTGAGTCCCAGTCCCTCATGACCTTTATTTATTTATTTATTTTTTGTCTTTTAGTTTTTTTTTTTTTTTTCTATCACACTTTCAGTAATTAGCTTTTAGCAAAATGCTAAATAAACTATTCTTAAACGGAAATCTTTCAGTTGTCTGAAGTGCTCGAAAATGAAATTTGCTCCACTTGTTTTCTTGTTGCTTCTGTGTGTTGTTCTTAAAAAAAAAATTTTATATTTGAAAAAAATGACTTTTTTTAAAAAACTATCTTAGAGTCTGTTTAAGAACAACTTATTTAGCTGAAATTGAAAACTTTTTGCTAAAAGTGCAAAAAAAAAAAAAAAAAGTTAAAAGCTAGTTGAATAGTACAATATGATTTATGAATAATATCAAAAAATGCAACGGGACCCATAAATAATTAAAAAAAAAGCTAAAAACTAAAAAAAATTGAAACTTTCATCAGTTCCCACACGGACTCCTACTCTAACGGAACCCATTGAAACTAGTTATACCAAATGTCATGAAAACACTTGAAATTGGCTTAAGAAGATTACTCTCCTAATAAATCTAGGGACCTGAAAATGACGTTGATTTAAAAAAAAAAAAAAAAAAAAAAACTTGCGATGGTACTTTATTAAACTAATTCATGATATTCAATTAATCCACCGACCTCCATTGAAATCTTAGCTTGAAGATCTTCCTTACATGCAGCGGCAGAAGAGGGGGGGGGGGGGGGGGGGTGTCTATGGGGGGCAAGTGCCCCCTGAACTCTCAAAATTTTCCCTTCTATTTATTGTGTATTACCTTGTTTGACTCTTTTTCAATTATCACAGTAGATTTTCTTACTCTTAATGCTAATAGATTTACACAGTTACATACCTATAACAACTTTTATATAAAAATAATGGGTCTCACCTAGTAATGATTAAAAAAAAGACCTACTACTTTGCGGAATAGGAATTAGAAGCCTAATAGAATTCTGAAAAAAAAGAAAAAAAAAAAAAAAAAAGGTATATATATAATATAAACAAACTACTTATAAGTTAGTTGTGAAAAAATAAATTAAAGTTTACATTTTATGTTAGATTCTATATGACAATTACATTAGCATATAGTTATTTATTTATTTTATTATTAATATTGATTAATTTTTTACTTTCAATCTTGTCTTTTAATCTTGCACCCAACCTAAATTCCTGGCTCTATCACTGCTTACATGAGAGTGAGATTAAGATAAAATGTTTAAGAGAAGATTAGAGAGTATTCTAAGCATGAATTATGTTATTACATGAGAAGAGAATAATTTAAGTTTGCACAATAGAGGTTGATTAACCAACTTGCCGTAATCAGTTTTGATTCGGATGGGCAGAAGATTGAAGTTCAATTCTTATTAAGGGATAAGGTTTCTGTCTGGAACACTAGACAAGACAATTAAAACCTACGTACGTGCATGACTATTTTTAAACATTTTTCGTGTTGTACATGTGTTACGTTCGGTTCAATGAACACTACAGACAAGTCAAACTCATTCTTTTTTTTTTTTGAGAAGCTGTCTCATTCTTAAGCATGAACCTTGGAAACAAATAGAGGCGCTATGACTCATGGAGCATACGTGTGGAATTAGATTGACGAGACTTTTTGCTATTAATCATTATACTTGCCAATGAAATTTATATATATATATATATATATTTTAAGTTTCCAACTCTTTCCCAGTTAATAATAATAATAAGTTTCATATATACTTGATGGGTTTTGAATTCATCATCTAATTTTTCTAGAAGTGTTATTTGAATCAAAGTTAACTTACTCCAATTTTGGAAAGCATATCATTGTTTGTTTGGTATATAGTTTATTTTACTTAAAATATAAATTGATTAAATATAATTATATCAAATAAATGAAATTAAAAAAAAAAATTGTACATTAAAAAAAATGCTAAACCAAGTTGTGACAGATAAAACCACATGATAGTGACATTGAAAATCGTCACTCTACAAGTATATATAAGTGCTTGTAAGGTGTGGGAGCAAGGGCCGGGGTTCAATTTTTCAGGAGAGAACTTCACATACATATATAATTAGATTAGACTAAAGTAGAATTTCTATCTTGTATTAAAAAAAAAAAAAAACTCATCTTTCAGCTGATGTGGAGGTTTCAAAGAAAAATGTTACAACCAAAAAAATATCATTTGTCACAATTTGCTATATATATGTGACAAAAATTGTGTGCGTATGTATGTATGTATGTATTTTTTTTTTTTTTTTTTTTTTTTTGTGGTCCTAGTATTTTTTTGGTTTTAAACTCTGATAACTCTATTGTAACTGTCACCCCTCAGTCCTCACCCATTTCATCGGTGTGGTACTATTAATGATTAATGTGATCCAAGTTTAACCAAAATAGATAGAAAGAAAGCGTCACTCAACAGGTGGAACATCAACTTGATTGATATAACACAGGTACTTATGCGCACCACCTCGGACAAATGAAATCGATGCCTATTAAACCTCCAACTCGCTTGCTTGAGTTTTATCATGTGGATCATCAATTATTCATAAGGTTCTGATAATACTTTTCTTAGTTCTTTGATTTTTTTTGGTTTGTTTTGGATTTGCATTTAACTTATGAAAACTTAAGATATGTTTAGTACACAGTAATGATAATTACACTCTAATAAGAAATTAGGAATAAGTATTACAAATAATTTAAGAACCAAGAATAGAATATTTATTCCTATGTACAACTAAAGAATAGAATGGTCATATTAATTTAGACAAATTTTGCAAAATTCCAATTTAAAAAAAAATTATATATTTGTACAGCATTCTATATATTTGAGAAATAAGAGTATTTAGACTTTTTCAAGTATTTGATTATTTCATCGAGTATGTGTAATGACCTCATCTCAGATGCACTAAGTTATTACTGAAAAAAATCTCTTAGGAGGGTCTCCAAAATGTTGGTAAGAGATTTTGAATCTAGTAAATGAGAAAAATATATATAATTAATAGTATTGTTTTATGTCAAAATTAATATCTCTATAAATATTAAATAAATAAATAAAACAAAATATAGAAAATAAAAGATAATATCTCCATGTTCGAGAGAGTGGTGCTTTGTCGAGACAAGTTGGTCGGTGCTGGTATTCTTCTGATATTATTTGAAATGGAGAATTAAAAGAAATTAAAACAAAAATAAAAGTCAATCATCAATGAAGAGTTCTGTACGTGGTGGTAGAACTCTAAGGAGACTTTTAAAAATATTAAAAATTAAAAATAAAACCTCATCAATGCGGTGTTGGTATAACAACAGGAAAATTAAGGGTGGGCGAAAGCTCATCAATTAAGACAAGAACGAATCCTTAAAATGAAGATGGATCAAGGATATGGAGAAAGGGTACGGCGAAAAAGTATTTTGTATCAAAATTATATAAATAAAAGACATGTTGGTAAAAAATAACTACCTCACTAACAAATATTTCTCACTTATTAGATTTTGATACTATTGAACAACAAAGCAGTTGCAATTTGAACAGCACAAAGCCACAACAAACTTACCCCACCTAACAAGAGCCACTAGAGGCAAGAAAAATTCAATTAGCTAAAGCCTCCTATACAAATAGAAGCATTAAGCCTAATTCAATACTGAGTTACAACTGCACTTTTTACTCTCCATTCTTTATTTGACATCCCTGCATATGTAATTGCATTCCTTTGACGCCATATGTGATATGTGGTAGACAGCAGCCCACCAAGCTAGCTTACACAAGGTGGTTCTAAATCCCTATCCTTTTAATTAAATGAGCAGCGCCCCCATTTCACTAACTCCTGCCTATTGGTTTTGGCATCTGTCACTAAGCAAAGCCCTCTGATATTATCCCAGATTGTCCTAGTAAAGGCACATTGAAGAAAGAGATGGTCTCTATCTTCAATACTGTACCTGCAGAAACCGCACATATTGTCCACAGTAAGTCCCCCATTGTACCAATCTTTCCTTTGTTAGGAGCTTGTTTAGGATAGTCATCCAAGTAATCCAACCAACAAAGGAGTGCCTAGGGATAGCTAGATTAAACCACACCAGAGACCCCCACTCTACCTTATTAGCTTTAGTTCTTATTTCAGTCAGCACAATGAAACTTGTGAGAGGTGGACCATAATTATTACTCCTAATTAATAAAAACAAAACCAAACAATTGAATGGTTTTTTCTAAGAAATAGTTATTCTATTATGGAAAATATAATAGATGCTCTGAGGGAATTGGATTAAGAAATATTTTAAAATTTTTGGTTTAAGAAATATTTTTAGAAACCTATTATAGGAAAAGAAAAAAAAATTACATTTTTTTTATTTATTTCCCATGAAGGTGGTATAAAAATTTTCCTAAAATAATTCATTAACAAATGTCCTAAGAGCATCCGTTAAATGGACCCTTGTATCATATGGAATTCAATACAATGCATAAATCGTACCTAACATACAATGTATCAAATGTACGTGCTTAACATTTAAGGCATGAATAATGTAAAATTCAACATTGTGGGCACCATAAAAGGTGTACAATAGAAAGAAGTTTCCATTTCCTAAACTCTTAGGGCCTGTTTGATATCGTTGTTCTAGTAACATTATTAGTATATTTTTGGAAATATATGTGGGTGAAAAAGTGTGTGAAAATACGTGTAATATTGTTTAAAAATTAAAAACATGTATTTAAAGACATGTACCAAACAGGCTATTAATTTCCTCAATTATTGGACCAAACCAAGTGGGAAATGGCATTTATTACGTAAAATAAAAGATAACGAATATGAGGCCAAATTGAAGCCATGTCGTTAAACTTAGAGCTCGTGAGAGGAGCCAAAAAGAAAAAAATCACACAAATTGTGATAAAATTACAATGGCTGCCATTCCATTCGACTTCTATAAATGCAAACCATGCGTATGGATTCTTGAACCATCGGAGTGAAGCAACATATATAATATTGTGGTAAGGATAACCAGCAAGAGAGTAAGAGAAACAAAGATGGCTAACAGTGGGGCCATGATCGGTGAGGAGGCTCTAAGTCCCGCAGCTCAGTTGTTTCAGTCACCAAGTCTGAACTGTCATATTGTTACAATGATAGGGTTCAAGACAAAGATCAATCCTAACTTCGTCAAAGCTGGTTTGGAGCAAACTTTGCTTAAGCATCCTCTGTTCTCTAGCAAGATAGTAAGAAAAATTTATTTCCACAAATTAAGAAAAAAACCATTGTTTGGTTCCCTACTCCTTTATTCCATTTCAATTATGTTCAGTTCAAAATGTCTCATACTAGTCATTAAACCAGTACAATATCATCCTTTATTTCATTTCACTTAAAATTCAAGTTTTTTTAATTTATTTTTTTAATAATAAACTTAAAATTTAAGTTTATTTTGGTCTACTTCGGTCTATTTTAAGTATTTTAATTAGTATCGCATTTCAACCCAATATATACCTACTTGTTAGGTATACATGTCTTTTGGTACGTAACTAGATAAGATTTTAATGTTGTAATGACTTTTTTTTATTTGTCAATGATGATGGAGTGATTCATCATTTTTTTTTAATTATTATCTTGCTTCACCATTTGTTTATATATTAATCATGAAAAATGTTTATATGAACTTCTTGATTTATTTTTTGAGAAGTTATTTAAGTCAATAAATTCATATACTTATATATATATATATATATATTTAAGTGTATTAAAAATTTTCATTTCAATAATCAGTTTGGAACTAGACTATTACTAAAAAGAATAATTTACACATACTTTTATGTCAATAATACTATAATCACACACTTTTACACGTACTTTGCCATAATTGTTTTATGTGGCAGATTATGAGTGGTGGAGAAAAAATTATGTGTCCATATGATAATGATAGACAACTAATTGCAATTTGCCATATAGAATAGTTGTGATAAGGTATACATAAAAGTGAGTAATACTAGAATTATTGATTTTATGAGAAACTAAGGAGTTAAACAAGTTTGACTGGTGGAGGTCCAAACCTGAAATTTTAAAATTTCTTTTATAACATATGAACCTTTAATTTTTTTTTTAAGGCTTGGTCATTTTTGGGCCTACAAAATTCAGCTAATTCAAGGACACTAAAAAGCAAAAAACAAAAACATTGGGTTGTTGAATTTGTGGTCCCAAAAGAACCGGTTAAACAAAAATAGTCTTCCATTTTTTTTTATCTTGTTATAAATTTTTTTTTTTTTTTTTTTACAGGCACAAGAATCATCTATCCTATACTATTACAAAGAGAATACAATTTTGTCCACTTTTTAATTGGTCAAAATACCCTCACATCCAATCATAATAAGTTTTAAAATTTCCAAATAATAGGGCTATATAAGGAAAATAATAAATTTCTAACACCTGAAATTTAGGTCCATATTAAAATTTTAAAATAGATTCCTATTATTTCCCACTTTTCACAATATATAAATATGGAAAACAAAATTTCTTATGACTATGTGTGTACTTTAAACTATTTAGATAGAGGATAAGAATAAAGAAGTGTTTATAACTTCTTAAAATTTTCTAATTTAAAAAAAGAAACCCTCTAAACACACCTTTAGCTCATGTGAAGATGCAAGTAAAATATATTTTGATATATATATATATATATATATATTGAGTTACAGCTTACTTCTTTTTCTTTCATTTTTTGGAGAAACAAGTTACAACTCACTTTAATATTAGAAAATTAAGAACTTATATTCTTATTCACACACATACATACATATATATGTATGCATCTATAATTATGTATATAATTTTATGAATTTTTCTTGACTGGTTTAATATTGAAGTTTCAACCCTTAAGTAAAAAAAATGGTTATAACATTGGGCTCAAAATGGGTCAATTCTTGATTTCTTTTAAATATATATAAATCCAAAAGTATATCTTATGTCACATAGTTTAAAATTTAAATATCTCTTACCTAAGAAAATATAATCTTAAATTTTATTTATCTATATATTATTAATAGCTTCTTGTTGTTATTCAATTTATGGCAAAAGGTGGGCAGCAAGGAGGGCAGGACTATGAAATGGACTCCAACTACGGTAAAATTAGAGAACCATGTTTTTGTTCCGAATTTGGATCCAAACATAGATCACCCAGACCAGTTTGTTGAAGACTATGTTTCAAATCTGACCAAAACTCCCATGGACCTGTCCAAACCATTATGGGAAATCCACCTCCTCAACGTCAAAACCTCGGATGCAGAGGCTGTCGGAGTATTTCGAATCCACCACTCAATTGGTGATGGTGCATCTCTCACTTCACTTCTCATTGCATCTACTCGAAAAACCTCGGACCCAGAAGCATTGCCTACTGTTCCCATAAAGAAACGAGCTGGTTCAACCAATTCCAACACTACATTTTGGTGGATATTATCCATTTGGTTTGTTTTAAGGTTGATTTGGAACACTTGTGTGGATTTTATGTTGTTCCTGGCAACTTTTTTGTTTCTTAAAGACACACAGAGTCCCATCAAAGGTGCACCCAGATGTGATCTGACTACAAAGCGGTTCGCTTATCGTATAGTTAGTTTGGATGACATCAAGCTCGTGAAGAACGTGATGAATATGGTATGTTGACTATCTTCGAGCTCGTTTGGGCCATAAACGACCTCAAATTCTTCGAACTGACATTAATGATTATAGCCCATATCTGTGGTGCACATGCAATTTATTATGTACCACATAAGCCATTCTTTCCTAGAAATGCTTTTATGAGTATTTACCATCTTTACATTTTACAAAATGGGTTAACAAGATGAATTTTTTTTTGGTTGGCCTCGTGTGGATCATTTATCAGACAATCAATGATGTTGTACTGGGAGCAACACAAGCTGGTCTTTCGCGATATCTAGACAGGAGATATGGTAAGTTTTCTACAATTTACTTTTTTATTTTTTTATGTCACTTTGGATAAAGCTTTTGTCTAATGTTCCGGTGCATTGTAAAAGATATAATGAGACATATAATTAATTTTGATTACATGTTGCATCTGTATTGCAGTGTATTAAAATATGGACGTAAGCTGAATTCTATCCATTTATCTCATAATGTTTAGTAAAACCATTTTCATTTCTTAAATTTGAAAAGAATGTCATGTCCTTCAATGCAGACTTCAAAAAACAATAAAACAAAAACAAAAACAAAAAACCTTCCATAGGGACATTTTTGTAATAAGTTTCCAAATTATGTTCTGATTTTTTTAGTAATTGCTCAATTTGCAGGTAACAATTGTGTCAAATATGCTGCTACAGAAATTATCATTTGATATATTTGTTCTCTCTCTCTCTCTCTAGAAACTTAACTATATTTGCCTGTATACTGACTAAAGTCAATTGTTTTTGTGTCCTGCCCAACTACTTTATTAATTTCCGTTGACAATCAAAGATGAAAAACCTTTCTTTCTTAGTATAAACATTTAATAATCTCAAGAATTCGATGTTTCACTCAGCAGCTGAGGATGAGAAAGATGGGGATAATAGTAAGACTAATAATCTTCCAGAAAGTCTCCGCCTTAGAGCAATCGTTTTCGCAAATATAAGAGCAACTGCAGGGATTCAGGTTCATTACTTATCTCTTATTTTAAAAACTGTCCATTAGATTTCTAGTTATGTATTCGATTTCTAACAAAAAAGAATTGTGCATAAAAATTGTAGTGGAGATTTATCACTTTCGAAAATTTGGACGCTTTTTAAAAACATTTCTTGCATTTTGATTTGATTCAATAGATAATGAACTTGCGTCCTCTATGATTTGGATAAAATGTTTCCCCTCTGAATGTATTCGTTAAACAGGATATGGCTGAAATGATGACAAAGGGATCCAAGGACAAGTGGGGAAATGAGATCGGTTATGTAATCTTCCCTCTCACAATTGCATTACATGGTGACCCATTGGAACATATTGGGGAAGTTAAAGCCAAGATGGAACGAAAAAAGCTCTCACTTGAAGCTCAATGCACATTACCATTTTCTTGTCATGTACTTAAAACATTTGGAGTTAAGGTAATTAATCTCCCTGCGCCTTCTCAAACAAACAATGAGAAATTTAAGGCTAACTTGGACTGTGGTTAGGATCTGTTATCACTTATCACTGTGACAAAACTCAATTCCCAAACTCTATACAACTCAAGCTCAAATGTGTTTTATAAGGATTCTAATATTGTACATCGTTGGTACACATCAATTTTTTTACTTTTTAAAATGTAGACATCACACGTGAAATTGTGGATGCTGCATATACGATACTGAGTAACAATTTCACTTCTTTCATAGCTAGTGTTAAATACTTGGACGTGCTTAAACTTGACCTTTTAAAAATTAAGTGAAACTCATTTAGTTTTGCTTAATTTTAAATTTATGTGAGAACAAATTTTTATCGTAAATAAGTTCTTTTCTGTTAAGTCAACTTAATCTTGTTATCAAGTTAGTAATTGCTTTAATTTCTTTTACTAGGCTGTGCACTTTTTATGTAAAGAAGTTTACAAATTTAGCGTAGATATAGATAACTAGAGTGTAACATTTTATGTTAATCAAAAGTATTGTCTTTATTGGAGGTATAATTTATAAGATGCTGAATTCTTGCTTGAGTAGAATTCTATTTACATTGTTGACAGGCAGCTGCTGCTCTGACACACACAGTTTTTACTAATACTACAGTGGCCTTCTCAAACATGTGTGGTCCGCTAGAAGAAATTAGCTTCTTTGGCCATTCAATAGCTTTCCTCGCTCCTAGTATTTACGGGTTCCCTCATGTAAGTAGTCCAATAACTCTGATAATTTTCAGTATTAACCAATTCAATAAGCATGTTTTGCAATACTTGACATAGAACAGGTTTTTCATGTTCACCTATTTCATGCTCACCATGATGACATAGAACATTTTACTGATTTTTTGCTTTTCATCTCTCTTTCTAGTTCCTTAACAATTTTATTTGTGATTTCTTTTGCAGGCAATAACAATCCATTGCCAAAGTTATGCTGATAAGATGACCATTATTCTAGCAGTTGACCCGAATGTGGTTCCCGATCCCCACCGGCTACTTAATGATCTAGAGGAATCACTGCAACTCATCAAAGATGCTGCATTGAAAAAGGGTTCATCAATACTACTATCTGAAAAGGAGGATTAGTTCTTAGGAACATGATCTGTTAAGAATGCATTTATAGTTTTTAGAGTGTTATGTAATTTGTGGATTAGAGTGTTATGTAATTTGTGGAACATTTCGTTTTCTGTCTTTAGTAGTGTTTTGATGTTGCAGCTCTGCTTCTTGTATTAAAGTTATGGTCCTGGTGTTGTTCTAAAATTAAGATGCTTGTAAGCTTGTTGTACTAATAGTCTGGTGAATGAATATTTTCATTCATAAAATAAAAAAAGTGTGCTTGTGTAGTTTCAATGATTGTAGTTTCAATAACATTTAATTTACATATTTAGTTAACATTATTTGGTTGCCTTATTAGTCTTACGTACCCACCATTTCATTGTAGTATATATCTTTGTTTTTCTCCAAATGATAACACACAATTCGGAATGGAAATTTTCTTTTTGTGCGTCAAAATATAAATTACATATCTCGTGTCTTAGTCCTAGTGTAGACGCACTTAACAGGAATATGAATATTGGGATTAATGATTAATGTTACATGACACTAAACAATTGATATCACTCTTCCCCTACTTAGCAAAAAAAAAAAGATATCATTCTTCCCATTGAAGGATTTTAATCAGACTTGTGCTTTATAGTTGTTGAAACATATCCCACCAGCAATTGGCCTGACTTTCCTAGGAGGGAAAAAAATTTAAACAGTAATCTACCATTTTTAAACCACCTCCGAAAAAATATTTGGTATTAAATGATACTACATCAGCTAGCTATATCAAAATCCAATAAATAAGAAACATGTACAATACAAAAAAAAAAAAAAATAAATAAAAAAATAAATAAATAAAACTACCCTACTTACACCCTTGAAAGTAGTGGTGGAAAGGCAAAAAAGTTGATATAATCATTTTATACGCATGTCTCTCAGTTGTTGAATTTTAATATAGCTGACGTGATATTATCATATACTAAATACTCTTAAAAAAAAAAATTTGTAATCTTTTTAAGAGCTCTTTATTGTTATTCAAAATGTTTCCGAAAGGCCCATCAAAGATAATTTGGATGTGCCCAGATTAGTACAAAATGAACCTCCTAACCTCCAGGTCCAGGCCACATCTCCTCATTTTCCCATGTGTCGTTGGTCTTCCCTTTGTTGCGTATGAGCTTGGTCCATGCAGCGAAAGGAAGATGGAAATAACATAAAAGGTGGATCAGCCGAAGCTTCTTTTGTAGATTGGAATTGGGCTTTATCCTTGGGCTGAATTACTAGTTCCATTTTACCTTTGACACACATAAAACAAGTTTTTTTTCAAATGGGTTGCCGAGTGGGCCTTCAATCTTGTTATTTCTTTGCGTACTGATTTGTCCTGGTCTTTGTTGACAAATGGAGCTCATGGCCCATGGGCCTTGGGTCTCACTTTACTTCTTGTGACAAAAATGCCCCTCACACAAATTAAAAGCTATATCAAGCAGCCAGCCATAGTTGAGCACTTGAGCTTGACTTAGACTAAGAGATGTTCTCCATTATACAACTTGTGCTTAAACAATTACCGTTACATACTATGACTTGGAAGTATCATTTTTGTACTCTATATATATATATATATATATATGGCAAATGTTAACGAGTATCGCATAGGTATACTTGTCAAGGTTGTACTAGAATATGTCTCATTTAATAAAAAAATTAGATAAAAAAAAGAAAATGACATAAAACTAGTACTACAAATTATTTTAATATTTTTTTCACTGTATAAAGTTGGCCCATACTGAAAAAAGAAAAAAAAAAAAAAAGCAATAAGTTGCTATTAATGGGCACCTTACGGTGTCCCTTAAGGCCTTAACACAACCCTATATATATTGAGTTCATATATGAAGAAGACGTGGAAAAAGTTCTTTAAAAGCATCACAGAAACTTCTTCTTTTTGTCCAAATCATTAAAATTTTATTTTCAATAATGTATGAGGTTCAGAAACATTGTTAGGCTGAGAAAAGAAAGGCACAGAAGTTTTGTTTTGTTCTATTTAAGTTCCTTCTATGCATTTTCTCCGTATGATTCTGTTTAATTGGTAAACCGGTGACGATCTTGACTGACTAATAAAATACAAAATTGTTTCCTCTAATAAAGAAAACAAAGTTGACTTGACTGACAAAAATCGAGTCTTATTTACTCTTTACGTGTGGGTCATAGTACTTCACTAGCAAATTATGGGAACTGCTCAGCACTTGCCTTCTTTGTTAATTGCATCTTCCTCACATTGTCATTATAAAAATCCTATCAGAACTCATCGTCAAACGCCCGCTAAGGCTGAGTTCTACAAGTTTCAGGCTTCACTGTAAGTAGATTCACTGCTCTCTCCTCTCTGATAGTATATGCATATGTGTAAAGTACTGTAATTGTGTAAAATTTGTATTGTTTGGTTTTATCATGCGGAAACAACAATCAAACTGTTTTTTTTTTTTTTTTTTTTTTTTTTTTTTTTTTTTTTTTTTTTTTTAACGATTGAGATCTGTGTCTCTTTCAAGGACTGATAGTAAAAGTTCATTTTTAACCTCAACCATTATATCTATCTTTTTCTTTTTTCTTTTTAATTTTTAATTTTTAATTTTTTTACCATATATTTTTGTGCCACAACTATGCAACAATTGTGATACGTCAAATTATGAGTGGTAAAAAAATTTGTAGGAATTTTGTGAAAACGTCGTACAATTAATTATAGCATATTACATAAAATAATTGTGATAAATTGTGTGATTCTAGAATTTACTCCAATAATAAATGAGGGTCTTTTTTTTTATTTGAAAAAGGTAGAAATATGAGGGTCCTTTGAAAAATAAAAAAGTGTCTAATGGGGCCCATTTGAGAAGTATATGTGAAATTTATTATTAAAACTGTTGTATCATTGCTCTTCGTACCATCTCATGCATGATCATCTTAAAATAATCCTTACTAAATATTAATAAAAAGATAAAAAAAAGAAATTTGTTCTTCTTAATAAAATATTCTTTACTTTCAATAAACTTTTTAAAAAAGTTTCATAATCTTTAATTAATATAAGAATTTTATTGGTTTCTTGAACAGTCAATATATTTTACTTTTATTTTTTAACTTTTTCATTTCACATTCTAACACAACCAAACATTGCATTTTAGAAATTCTGTAGTTTTGATATATGTTAAACTACCAATTGTTTCAAAAGATTAAAATTAAAAAAAAAAAAAAAAATTTAATCATATGCGTCCGAGTTTTAGCACTTCTCCACCTTTAGATTGAGAATAACCAGTTAATTGACCACATCCTAAATTTTATCTCTATTTGGGCAAATTTTACCTTTGGAAAAAAGAAATTTGAGATGTTTATATAATTTTGTCTTAAAAAAAAATTTTAAGTAAAAGTTATGATTTATGGACTTTTTTTAAAACTAAAGTCAACAGTCAAGGTCTCCTCTCATTATTTGTTAGCTGTCATGCATTCCACTTATATAATTTACCATTTATATTAAATTGAGTGGTTGTAGTTGAAGTTGAAAGTTGGAGACCTACAAAGAGAATGGTGTTGGTGACAATGTGACATGGTTATTTGATTTATAAGTTAACTATATAAAATTTTGGTTTGGATTTACCCAAAAAAATAAATTTGGGATTTGTTAAAAAAATAAATAAAATAAAATAAATCTATTATACTGTGTAAAAAACCGACGATTTTTATTTTTAATATTAAGTTATTTTGATCAAATAATCATAATTTTCTTTAATTTTTCATTTTTATTTATGGGGTTTTCAGTCTTTTGCCTAGAAATTAAAAGGAAGAAGTCAATCGATGGTTTCAATTCTCAAGTACTTTGTGGGCAAGTTGTTGTTTGCATGTGCATCTATCTCATAAATTTTGCCGCTAAAGTGAAAGAGCAATATTAGTTCTGTCAATTAGGTAGCATGGTCTTGAGAGATTGCACTTTAATGCAAATGAATAATGAAATTTCTATAATCTGTTTCGCATTTTTCAGGGATCAAAATTCGTACTTTGTGGTAAGATTTGTTACGTCTATACATAAATCAGAGGTCAATCTTTATTTTTGGACATTGCCTAGCTCGTTGAGAAGCTTTAAGTATGAGCTTCCATGTGAATCGGCTACAGAATGGTGAAAGCTTTAGGTATGATTCATTATGCTTAGTTTATTCTTCTTTTCATTCCTTTTAATTTCTGTTTCTCCCTATAATCCTATGTGCTAACAATAGCATATATAGTTCTTATTTGGTCAGTTGTGTGATAATCTATAATTTAGTTACAACTTAATTTCTGTTATCAGTGTAAACATATTTTTACACACAAACTGAAAGACCATTTTTTTTTTCTTGAAGGATGAGAAATGATTTTATTAACAACAAACAGAACAAGAAGCAGCAACTAATTACACAAAGCAGGCAATACTAAACAAGCAACATGAAGTAGATCACCCCACATCTATCAATAGAATACATAAATAGCATAAGGTCCTGTTTAGGACAAAATTCTTAACATTCTTACACCAAAACAGGTGATATCAAACATCAGCCATAATAGCTTGGAACAACTCCAAATGTTCTTCCTTTGCCTCGAAAAATTATCGCATTACGATCAAGCCAAATGTGATAAATAGTAACACCAAGAGCCAGCTTGCATATAGTCTTCTTAAAACTCTTCCCATTTAATTTCCTCAGAGCCCAATTAACTTTGTCAAAGTTCTAAGTCAGAAAAGAAGAAGAGAAGCACCTGCACATGAAGTCTAACACTAAAACGACAGTAGTATATATATATATATATATATATATATAAAACTACTGTAGTTTGGTTGTTTTAACATCGGGTCCTTCAAATCCAAAATGCCATACTTTCCCTCCTTTCCAAACTATCAGCTAAAGTCAGTCACAAGCAAGTGTGATAGTTGAAATTGACTTGCATCTCATGACATGAGTGGCACCACCAAGAAAAATATATACGGCTTTGGTTCTTCAACTTCAATGGTGTTATATAGTGCCTATGACATTTTTCTTCATTGTACGTTTTTCAAGTTCTAGTTACACCATACATAGAAGTTTCACTAACTAATTTCAAGTTGCTATGTTTTTGTTCAGTAATGTGGGGCAACACTTGCATAATGTATTTGACATTGAAGGGCAACATTCCAGGACACGCAGAAATCCTGACCCGCATCACCGGTTCTCTCAAACGTGGAGTATAATATGTAGACTGTCGTGTGTGATTGCAGTGTCATTAGATCCTCTGTTCTTTTATGTTCCTGTGATCAACGAAGAAAAGAAGTGCATTGAGTTAGACAAAAAGTTGAGGACCTTAACTCCTATATTACGAACTTTCACTGATATCATTTGCATTATAAATATTGCATTGCAATTTTATAATGGTTATATAGATGAAACCTCCGGAAAAGCTACATTAATTAAAGATCCTAGGAAAATAGCAAGGAGGTATTTGTGGCCATACTTGGTAATAGACATTCTCGTTCTTCTTCCTATCCCACAGGTAAGGCAGTGCTTTTTCTCGTACCAATAATGATTGTTTTGTTTTTACTAACATTGACCTTTACTATTAGATTCCATGCCTTTACTCTAAACTTTGCTGTAATCTGTACAGGTGGCAATTTTAATTCTTTTCCGAGAAGTGAGAGGTTCAAAAGCTTTGGGTATAAGAAAGTATTTGACTGCTGTTCTTCTCTTCCAATATGTGCCAAGAATTATTCAAATCTACCTATCCTGGAAAGATCCTATGAGGAAAGCCAACAGATATGCTAAATTCCCCATATGGTTTAAAGCTGCATTCAATTTCTCGCTGTACATTATTGCCAGTCATGTAAGTTTGATTATGTCCTGATTTCTTTTTTTTTTTTTTTTGGATAATTTGATAGTTGGAGAGGGGCATTTGAACACTGGATGTTTTAGTTAGAAATAACATAAGGTGTCAACCATTTTTTTTTTTTTTTTATACAAGATAGAATTCTACTCTAGCCTAATCTAAGTGTATATGTGTGTGAAGCTCCCTCCTGGAGACTTGAACCCCGGCCCTTGCCCCCCACACTCCACAAGCACTTATACTTGTGGAATGACCATCGTACCAAGGGTGTCAACCATTTGAGTTATAAGGTTTTTGGTGATACCTTGACGACTAGTATTAATTTTTTTTACTGAGGCTTTCTTGAAAAGATTATGGAGTTCAGAAGTACCAATCTTAGTGAATCAAAGCATTTATCATCGCTGACTCTAACTAGTCTTTTGAGGATCCAACCTAAATTTTACGATTAGGTCTTGTTATTGTGTTATGGATTTATCATCTTATACAAATGCCTGTAGAATTCTCACACTCCTTGATGGTGATCAAAAAAAAAAAAAAAGGTGTATAATATAGTTGGTATGAAAGCCACTTCACTTGGGGAAATGTAAGCAAACATTAAGCAAAACCTCTGCTTTGGCATCCAACAATAGGGGTACATGACCAACCATATGATCCCACCACCAAAGCCTTACTAATTCCTTAAGAAATAATGGATGCATTCTTCCAGTAAATTAATTGGATGCCTTTATGACTAATCTATACAAGGTAAGTCTTTTTTCCTGCAATAAATTTGATGCCCCTGCATAACTTCCTAAGTATTTTTCCATTGGTTGCAAAAGTTTTAAATAAATTTGAGAATAAATAACTAGATATATACAATAAAATTCAGCTTCAAAAAAAGATATATACAATAAAATTATGAGCCCTGAGCATCAATAATCACGTTATAAGAATGATTTATTGTTGATACTTTTTATAGTTTTTGTTCTTTTAGAGAAACTAGAGAAGAAGTTTCTTATCTGCATAATTATATTTTCCCTTGTTATTATTATTATTATTTTTTTTTTTTCTTCTGAATAGAATAATTTTTCTGTTACAATTGTTATTATCTGATTCATGAAAAAGTAATTGATGTTTAATGCTCGCTGGTGTTTAATTCCAGGTCTTGGGAGCCCTTTGGTATTTGCTTTCTATTGAGAGAGAGACGGCTTGTTGGCACATAGCCTGTCAAAAACAACCTGGATGTGTTGGTAGTTCTTTTAACTGTGATGATCACAGTTTAGGAAATCACACATTTCTAACAGATTCTTGCCCTATAAAGACACCGAATACAACGGATATGCCCTTTGATTTTGGAATATTTCATGACGCCCTTCAATCTGGTGTTGTGCACTCCAAAGATTTCCCACAAAAATTCTTTCAGTGTTTCTGGTGGGGCCTGCGAAACCTAAGGTTTGTTCATATTAGACTCTTTACAATTTTCATTTTGTCATTTCAGAATAGTTTTGAGGAAAATTATTAGTTTACATGAACACATAGTATGCTCTTCATACACTTTCATTTACTATTTTCATATTGTCATTTCAGAATAGTTTTTGAGGAAAATTATTAGTTTACATGAACACATGTAGTATGCTCTTCATACACTTTACATGGTACTGTTCATGTAAACTAATAATTTTCGTAGTTTTTATTAAAAATTTACTAATTATATTCAATACACATTTAGTATGCTCTTCATAAAGAATATAAGTTTTTAGGACTTAGTGATGTGTATAGAATAACTTGTCATACTTTTCTTTAAAAGTTACTATAGCTTTTGAGTGGGTTTGTGATATACCTTTACAAAATTTTATTAGGAGAAATACATGAGTAAGAAAATATGAAAGGCTTGAGGAACTACTCACTCAAGGAGATTGAAGGACACACTCAACCTCTTTAATGATATATATTGAGAGAGACTTGGTCAACTTCTTTTAACATTCTACTTTAAGGCAGAGTTCCCCTCAAAAAAAAAAAAAAAAAAAAAAAAAAAAAAAAAAAAAATATTTAAGACTACTTATTTATTTTTAGTTTATACTCACCTGAAAAAATCATATTCTATTATTGTATTCATATCTGTATACTAATGTAGTATTCAAGATCAGGTTGAAGGATCAAGTTTTTCTCTTACATAAAGAAACCATATGTCATTTTTATAAACTTCAAGAGATAAAGATAATAAATAGGTAATTTGGTGCATTTCAGTTCATTTTAGTCTAATTAGGTTCACTTCGGTCCATTCCGTCCACTTTCTTCCATTTCGGTCCAATTTTGTCCATTCGGTTCAATTTGGTCCACTATGGTCCACTTTTGTCCATTTCGGTCCGTTCTATTCATTTTGGTCCACTTCGTTCCATTTTTGTCCAATACGGTCCACTTTGATTCATTTCGGATGAGTTTAAATTAAAAATAAATAAAGTTGTTATCTTTTTATTCTTTGATTCTTACATGCGATCCTATTTTATTATAAATATAATATATAATGATTTAATGGTATTCTATTACATAATATGATTACGATAATTTAGTGTTTACAATTATACTTTTCATTTTGAATATTCTTCTCATTATATTTTATTTAATAAATTTGCTATTCTTTCTCATGATTACAAATTTCAAAATCACGAGGGAAAGTATACTTTTAATTTTTGCCTTTTTTATTTTATAGATAGTCACCCCTCACTATCACTCTCTAGACAATTTTGGATTTCATGTAATGAATGTTAGATTGTCCCTAGACACATAGATTATCTTGAAGAAGAAGACAAAGGCATAATTTTGATATAACTTAAGCTCAATAATGGTCATATCTATGATAATCTTCTCACTTTTGACCTATAATTTTGCTATTTCATCTTTGGAAAATGCTAGAATTATAAACTATTTTACTACAATTTTCTTTTTCTTTTTTAGAAAAATTTACTCATACACCTAAGGTCCTAAACAGACTCAAACCCACGATCTTGACCACTAATTATCACTATTTTTTGTTTCCTTACCTAGAGCCCAAGTATAGATGTTTACATCCTGTCTTAAGTACTTATTCTTTTCCACGGAAAGCTCATAATTAAATTTCTAGTTTATGTATGTATAGTAGGTAAAAAAAATTTCTTCTTTGATAGTATAGTTATAATTTCTAAGATTAGTATATCTCTAATATATTATAGTGCAACGTTTTTGCAGTACTCTTGGTCAAGGTCTCCAAACAAGTAACTATGTCTGGGAAAGCTGCTTTACAATTCTTATTTGTATCTTTGGATTGCTATTATTTTCATATTTCATTGGAAATTTGCAGGTTAGTCACAATTTTTTTCTTTTCTTTTTAAAGCTTAGGACTTTCAATTATACAAATACGAATTGAGACCTTTTCTTAACTGGTTGAAATACTGGGTTGTTACCACATATATTGGCCAATTTCAATATACTGGATTGTATCAGTCAATACCAAGTATAAACTAGTTCAGATGATGATTGGCATTTTAATTTTTTGTTAAGAAAAATGAAAACGGATGTCTTTAGAGCAATGATTAATAATTCATTTAAAGAAAGTTTTTATGGGAAAATATAAAAAAAAAATTAATGTTTTGACAACTTTTTTCATATCACATAAAAATGGTGTCAAAACTTTCCTAAAATAGATTGTTAGTCATTGCCTTAGGCACTCGTTAGTAAGACCCTTTTGTTAATGATAATTTTTATAAAAAAATTCTGTTAATGATGATATTTTTATTCTCTTTTTGATGAAATGTTATAATCCTTTAATATATTTAGTTTTAAAGAGATTGTATGAACTTATCATATTTATGAGGAGTTGTTATTTTGTATTGTTAAATACACACACATATAGCGTGTGTGATTTGTTGGAATACTAAATATCTCAATATCTCATTCTAATCACAGGAATAGTTTTTGAAACTTAATTTTGATTTAATTCTACGAATTCCAAACCTACAGGCTACAATTAAGGTTATGAAACATAAACCTTTTGTCACCAAGCTATAAGGTCGGTATTAGATTAACTCTCTCTTATGGCAATGAATTTGTCACAATGAGTCATTCTCAAAAAAATAAAATGTCACAGTGAACACAGTAACATACACACAAGCAAATATATACTTTTTCTTCAATCTGATATAAGATTTGACAAATTGAACTTACCGGTAGAAGTGGGGCACAGTTATACATGCAGTTGGAAACTGCAAGATCGGAGAAGAAAAGAAAGAAGATGAAGCAGGAAAGAGAGAAGAAGGAAGAGGAAGAAAGAATGAAGATGGAGGAGAAGTTGGAGATGGAGGAGAAAAAACAAACAATAGGAATATGGATGTTCAAATACAGGCTTCCTAGAGAAATGAAAAAACAGATTATGCAGAACATAATACCCAGATTGGAAAGAAAAAAAGATGTTTGTGTGGAGAACCTGTTTTGTTATCTTCCTGAAGATATAAGCAATGCGGTAAAACGCTACCTCTGCTTGGATCTACTGAAAAAAGTGAGTTCATACAACTTGATCCCAATTTCCCAACTCTCTCTCTCTCTCTCTCTCTCTCTCTCTCTCTCTCTCTCTATATATATATATATATATATTTTTTTTTTTCCCTTTTTTATACTAGTAGCTATTAGGTGTAATATGTTCTGCCCTCAATTATGGCTTGATTCAAGGAATAATTCTTGAGTACTTTCGAAGTACGGAAAATTGTGCTCCCTCCTCTCACATTCATGATGAGTCTACAATAAATATGAGAAAAGAAAGCATCATTCCTTCGTACCTAAGAATTTTCCTGAATACAAGACATCGATCAACCTTGATTCAAGAAATAATCAAGATTATAACAACCCTTTCCAATGTAAATTACATTATTATATTGTGTATAGATAATACATTATAGATTTGCTCAGTGTGTTTGTAAATCTCCAAGCATTATTCATCTTGATTGTTTTTACTCTTTGGGGTAGGTGCCAGTGCTTCAAAACATGGATGAACAATTATTGCAAAATATATGCGATTCTCTCAAGCCAGTCTACTACAAAGAGCGCAGCTACATTGTTCGGGAGGGAGATCCAATTGATGCAACATTTTTCATTACAGATGGCATTGCATGGGCCTACACATCCAGTAATGGTGAAGCAAGTATCTCCTCCTCACACGCTGAGCGTCTTGAAAAAGGTCACTTCTTTGGAGAAGAACTTCTTGAACTGGGTTTGTCTAAACTATCCAGACTCCCCCTATCTCCAAGAACCGTCAAAACTCATGGACCAATTGAAGCCTTTGCTCTAATGGATGAGGACTTGAAGAAAATAATCTCCAAGAACTGGATGCATATAGGTAAAGAGCAATTGGAACCCTTTGCAGCTTATGTGGTACAAGCAGCCTGGCGCCGGCATCGTGAAAATAAGAATCTTAAAAGGTCCTCCCATGGCGGCAGATACTTGCCGAGTTCAGGTACACAAGGCAATTGAACTGCTCGTTCAAGAGGTCCATGTATCATGCATGTTGTGTAAAGGAAATTCTCAACTGGATATCTTTTAGTGATTGTAGACTTGCTAGTTGTTTAGATTATTTGGGAAAATAAATCTCTCTTAGAATCTAGCAAGTGTTGATATAAGGATGATTTGCTTTTATTTAATTTCTTTGCTGAAAAATGAGGCTTGTATCTTCAACTGTGGTTTTATTAGAAACCAAGCACAGCAGTAGAGTAAGTTAAGGTCAAAATGTAGTCAGAACAAAAAGTTTATGCTTTTCCTATATGCTTCCCTTCTTGAAAAAGATTACACAATTTGTTACAAGAATTATTTGGGCAAGATTATAGGTAAGCTGAGATATACTAGTAAGAGTTCAAGTAGTTATTTCTTGAAGGGTATATTCTTGCGACTAGTACCTACATATATATTAAATTATGGACCCCACTTAGTCACATGTATAGCTCAAATCAAATTTGTACCTACGTATGAAAGTAGTTACAATTGGAGCCCTCCATAATGATTGACATTGTACAGGTTTAATGTGTATTCAACATACCCACACAATACATAATTATACAATTTAATGAAATACAAATGACACGTATTCCATAAAAGAGAAAAACATTGAGAAAATATCCTTTTCACTTTTTTTTTTTGTTTATAAGAAACTTTTTTCAATATCGTCCAACAATACTTGCCTATCTCTTCATATTTTTGACAATAATGGAACCGGGGTTTAATTTTTTTGAGGACCAAAGCATAGATTTTAAAAACTTTCATCATTCAATAATTAATGAAATTATACTAAAGATTCAATACTAAAGTAATGCATTAAAATTGATAAAATTTAAAAAATAAAATCCGAAGTATCTATTTCTTAAATGGAACTCAACCATCTACCAAAATGAAACTCATTCTGATTATTCTTTTTAACCGTTAACGACTCTCAATGTCATCAATTCTTTGAAAGTTTTTTACATAGTAGTTTCCAGGTAAAATAGTTTGGCCTTCTAAAATATTTAGTAGGCATTGAAGTTACTTGCTCTAAACATTGGATTTATTTGTCTCAATGCAAATATGCCTTGGAAATTCTACATGATACAAAGCCTCATCTTTAAGCATATTTGAAGTATGCTCCCAACCAAGGTATTCTATTGTGTTTCACGCCCACCCATCTTGCAGCCTATTGTGATTTTGATAAGGGTACTTGTCCAAGTACTCTTTGATCTATCACTGGCTATTGTGTATCCCTTAGTAGTATTCCCAACTCTTGGAAGAACAAGAAGGAAACTATTGTCTATTGCTCATATGCTGAAGCCAAATATTGTACCATAACTTTTACTAGATATAAACTCATTAGGCTTCGGCTGCTTATTACCAACCTTGGCATCATCCACAATGGCCCTATGCGACTTTACTATGACAACAAAGGCACTCCACATTACTGCTAATCTCATCTTTTACGAGCACACCAAACATATTGAGTTAGATTAGCACCTCATTTGTGAAGAGATTCAAGCCATACTAATATCAACTTCTCATGATGCTTCTAGAAAAATGATGTTTCGAGTTTAGACCCTTGCAATAGCTTACTACCAATTTTAATGAATAATTTAAGACTTAAACCAAGTAGTTATTTAGTCAAGATTCAAATCAAGAGGGTTGCATGGCTAAAAATATTGAAAGTAATAAATAACCTGTAAGGTTGAATTTATCCAATCATGTGTTGGCTTTATTCTGTGCCAAATTTGCTTGTAATTTAGCAATTAGATACCATCAGAAGCGGACGCTATAAATTGAAACTCTCTCAAAAAAAAAAAAAAAAAAAGATACCCTGTATTTAGGTGGGATTTATGTAAGGGTAATGTGTGAGAGAGTGTGAAGAAAACTCAAGGTGTGCAATTCAAAGGAGTCTCACGACTGGCTCACGACTAGCAAGTTGCCAGAATGGCACACATGTGAAGCATGCAGGGGAGCTGAAGGGTCACAACAGCTGGAGCACTACAGGACAAAACTTTCAGTCTGGCCAGGCAGTTAGCTTGCGACTCAGACTCACAACTCGTTCCAGTCGCAAGGTTGAGTCGCCAGAATGCCCTGTTTGATGAAAACTGACTTTTCGCATTCCTCATACACACTACTATAAATACCCTTATACGTACCCACGAAATGTAGAGAGCTTCTAGAGAGAATTTTGAGAAAGAAACCCTAGAGAAAAACAAGATTAACTCATCCACAATCTTTATTATTTGATTCTCCAAATTCCTCTACTCTCACCCTCTCCATTGACATATCCTTGAGAGGTATATTTGTCAAATCCTTATCTCACCATACCCATATCAGTGAGGAGGTGTTTTGGTGCTTGGGAAGCAGTTCAGAGAGGACCAATTCATTTGGTTAATGCAATGGGCTTATTACGGGATCCGGTAAACTAGAGAAGACAAGGTTCGGCGTAACCCTATTAGAGTAAGAAGTTTGGAGGGCTTAGGTGCACTAGGTAGATTAGGCTTGGAGGGTCTTCTGCTATTCATGTATCCCAACTTCATTCTCTAATGGATTATTGACCGCTTGGAGGGCGGCAGTAAGGTTTTTCGCCGAGTACTTCGGTTTCCTCTTCGATAACACATCGCCGTGCTATCTTTGTATTTGCATCTCTTTTTCCTTTCTCTTTACCTTTTAATTGCTGCTGTGTTTGTAATTAATTATGGTTTAGAGTGTGTTACCAATTTGGTTATAGCTTATATTTCATATTTCGCATATATATTGTTTGATTATAAGCTTGTGTTGGTATTTTGTAATTGGGGGTCTAAACATTCATTAGTATTTTATACGCTATTTGAACTTTCATAACCAATACATTCACACGGGAACAATGATTTGTTCACGAAGTGAAAACCCAACAATAAAGACAATCCATGGTAAAGCCCAACAAAACAAGTCCATTGTTCAAAATTTTTGTTGTGGCATATACACCATTCACGTGACTTTCTTATACGTAGTCAAACTGAGTACCCAAGCTCCTCACTCAGGACGGAACTGTTATTGGACAAGGGGGGGAATCCCCCCCCCCCCCCACAAATTTTTTTTTTTTAATATTACTATATTAATTGGTACTAATTTTAGTAATTTTGTTCAATAAAATTACACTTTGCCCCCCTTAATAATGCCATTAATTCTTTTGAGAGTAATGTTATAACCACAAACGTTTTTACAACGTTTATACAAACTATTGAAGTAGCAAATTCTTATTAATTCGTACATTGCATCATTTTTTACTTATCAATAACTACTCACTATATTAGTAATTTGTAAAAAAAATTGTACTTTTAACATTTTTCACCTTTTAAAGGACATAAAAAATTAATAGATTAAATCTAAAACAAAATATACAAGCCCAAAAAAATTAGCTCAACTACAAAAATTACCAATAGTAAAACTAAAAAATTAAGCTCAATCAATCTATTTTACCCCGAACAAACAATTTGGCCATTTAAAAAATTTTAAACAAAAATCCTTAGTAGTAAAGCAGAAGACTCAAAGACTGGAGCCGCCGCACACAGCTAGCAGTAGAGTCGCCCCCCTAACTCCAAGTCTTGGCTCCGTCTGTTCACTCTTACTAACAACTACAAACTCCTTTCTTCTACCTCCAAAGTTACTTATTGCTGCAAGTCAATCCGTCAATTGCCAAATCAATCTCTTAGTTACTCTTAAGGCTTCTTGAAGATTTGATAGACATTGTGGTTTTAACCTTTTGATCATGTTTATGGGTACAAACTAGAAGTATTTCTCATGAATGCTCTCTTATGTACTCACAGAATGGAATCATGAAGAAACGAAAAGTAAGATCTTTTTAGCTGAAGTATAGCTTTATTTCTTGCCTCTAAAAGTCTTGCATAAGGTGCTTAATCTAAAGTGCAAAGTAGGGTTAAAATAGAGCCCAAACTGTTTTCTAATTAAAGTCGGATTTTTTCGCACCGCTATTTTGTTCAACTGAAGTTTATTTTATTATCGCTTAAGTGAGATTCTCAGATTCAACATAACTATGTGATCTTCAAAAGATCATATCTCACTTATTTCAAACCCAAATTAAGTCAAATCTGTGTCCGTTTAAAGTCTCAAGTATCTACTTTTCAATAAAATAAATTTTACTCTTTTTGGTTGGAGAGGTATGGGAAAAAGAGCATCAAATTTTCGTCTTCCAAGTATTATTTTTACTAAAAATTCAAAAATTTTGGAGAGTTATCTCCATGTGACTGTCACTATTAAAAAAGCAACCAAAAAAAAAAAAAAGTCATGTGACCTCCATGTCATTGGCAATCATCATTTAAGATTTTAGTTCGTTAGCAATTAGCAAATTACAATTACTTTTGGCTAAACTTCTTTTTTCTTTTTCTTTTCTTTTTTTTGCTTGGTAAGTGCGGGGATAGAACCCCCGAGCAACAGGTTACAAGAGAACCCTGATGCCACTAGGCTATGAGGCCATTGGCAGCTAAACTTCTTTTTTCATTTTTTGTTTCTTGAGTTGTTGCATGTAATTACAAATATTTTATGTTCTCTTACCTTTTTTTTTTTTTTTTAATCCTTCTAATATTTTTGGACCCTTCTACTTTTCTATCTTTAGACTCAATCAAACATTATCTTAAGAATTTAATTCTGGTTGTGTGGTTGGGTGGCTAAATTGACTCGGGAAAAAAAGTCTTCCTCTTTCGTTAATAGCTTGACAGCTATTAGGAAAAAGACATGATCAATGTGACTGTCAGTACTTCACTAACAAATTATGAGAACCGAAATAATTGCAGCTGTTTTGTTTTTTACATTTTCCTCACATATTAAAAATCTTATCCCAACTCAACGTTTTCCACGCTTTTGTTCTGTAAATCCTCGGTGTCTCTTGCAGTCTTGCTCGACCTTGTAAAACGCCCACTGGACTGAGTTCTACAGGGTTCAACTTCACTGTAAGTAGATACACCCCCTCTCTCTCTCCTAGTGTTTGCTTTTGTCATGACTTGCTGATTTGTGCAATTGTGAGTGATTGGCGACTCTTAATGTTTGTTTTTGTCATAACTTGCCGATTTATGCAATTGTGAGTGATGGATGAAAAGTGATAGATTTATATGAGCGTAAACTGTTCAGCACTCACAGAAGTCAACGAGTTGGAAATCGAGTTTCTTTACGTAATTATTCTAAAAATGTTTTTTGTAAAGCTTTTCAATTCACTATGCCTGATATCTTTAAAATAGTGGAGATATTCATCTCAAAAAATAGAAGCAAGACATTTAAATTGATATAAGGAACAAAAGGAATATAATCAATGGTCTTATCGTCTTGTAATATTTCTTCTCTTTAATAGGTAAAGATATTGGAGTTTAATCGATCTATAATAGGTATAATCAATGGACTTGTGACGTAGCTGTTTCTTCACCATATTAAGGTGGAGTTTTGGGGATCATATCTCACTGTATGTATGGAATTTATAGAATGAATTTATGAAATATAATTCTCAGCCAATTGTATTATTTCGGAAGGTTAATTAATGTATACCCGTTCTTACAATTTTGAAACAATGAATTTCTTACTAAAATCCTCTTGAACTCTCTGCAAATGAGCTTTTTATCAACATCTATATTAAACTAATGAAAGAAATCGAACAAATTTTCACCATTGCTGCAAACTTGAAGTTTACAACCATCACTATGGTGTGCCCTCTTTTCTTCCTTGAGTTTGTGAAGCAAGGCACTGCTTTATCTATTTGCATACAGTGTATATTATAATCTATTTACATAACATTTCATTTCTCTTTTATCAGTTTCATTTTATATGTGTGTGTGTTAGAATTATAATTAAATGATAAAATTAATCATTTCCTAATAGTTTAAAATTTTAGAATAATCGGTAATTTATCATGGTATTAGAGATTTTGAGACGATTGGTAATTTTTCAATATATATAATTTAGTTATAAGTTTTTTTTTCTTTGACAATTTGTCCTGATTGACTGATTCTAATGCTTCTGAAATTTTCTTCTTCTTGATAATGTCTTATGGTGTTCAGTTCACCTGGCGATTTTGCACTTGGATACATGAAAAGTGCTATCTACATCTCTAATCTCTCCAGTTGGTATCAATATTCCGAAGTTTGTGGTGCAAAAAGAAGTTCATTCAGGCCTACTAATAGTTTAGAGTTGATTGCACTGTATCATACATAAACTCTAGTTATGAATAATTCACCAAACTACGTTTGTTGGAGGTTAGTTCCATTCCATCACCTCTTGATATATATATATATAACAATGGGAAAAATGGATTCGAACCTTGATATATAAATAATAGTTGTGAGCTTGAGCCTTTGAGTTATATATTACTGTTTTTTCTTCTGTTTTTATGTAGGAGTCCGGATTGCCTGATAGAAACTAAGGAGGAGCACTTTCCGGCTAATAATGGATTACATTCCCAGGAAAAGGCATTACTGAAAATTCTTCACCCACGGGATTCATTCCTTCTTTGGTGGAACAAAATATTTGTAGTGTCGTGTGTAATTGCAGTATCATTGGATCCTTTGTTCTTTTACATTCCTGTGACCAATGAAGATAACAAGTGCGTTAGGTTAGACAAAAAGTTGAGGGCCACAGCTATTGTTTTGAGATCGATGACCGATATCATTCACATAGTTCATATGATTTTGCAATTTCGCACTGGTTTTATAGACAAGGCCTCTCGGAAATTTGGAAAACCTGTGTTAGTTAAAGATGCTAGGAAAATAGCTAGGAGGTATTTCTGGCCATATTTCCTGATTGACATTCTCATTATTCTTCCCATCCCACAGGTACATAAGGAAGACTTACTTTTTCCGATAATTTGATAGTTGGGAACAAAAGATTCAAACATAGAATATGTCCGTTAGATATATCATGAGATGTCAATTGAATTATAAGATGCTTAACGTTTAGAAATTTGGCTATGCTCACACTCATAATGATCTTATTCTTAAAATTAACATTGTCTTTTATCTTGTCAGGTGGTTGTTTCAGTTATCTTTTCAGCGAGAGGCGCGAAATATTTGAATACAAGAAAGTTGATGAACTCTATTCTTCTCTTTCAATATGTGCCAAGAATTCTTCGAATCTACCTATCCTGGAGGGAACTTATGAGGAGTGCCAGAAAGTTCGCTAAAACCTCTGTATGGGTTAAAGGTTTATTCAATTTCTTTCTGTACATCCTTGCCAGCCATGTAAGTTTGATTAAATTCTGATTTCTTTTTCTTTCTTTTTTTAAATCATATGATTTCATTGAAACTCAAGAAACTATTACATCATGTGACCTTAGTTTTAGACATGCCTTTTCTTCTCAATTTCTTCAACCTATGCATGTACAAACAAAATGCTTGTCCAGTAAAATGGTTTGGATGTCCTTATGCCTAATTTATGAAAATTTACTGATGTGTAATTACTTTCTGATCATATAGGTATTGGGAGCCTTTTGGTATTTCTTTTCAATTCAAAGAGAAATGGCTTGTTGGGACATAGCCTGTGAAAATCATCCAAGATGTGTCCACAGTTCTTTAAACTGTGATCACAGTTTAGGAAACTACACATTCCTAGATGATTTTTGCCCTATAAAAACACCAAATACGACACTATTTGATTTTGGAATATATCTTGATGCCCTTCAGTCAGGTGTTGCACAGTCCACAGACTTTCCACAAAAATTCTTTCAGTGTTTTTGGTGGGGCCTGCGAAATCTAAGGTTTGCAATTGCACATGTTAGAAACTTCACTATTCCCTGTTGAGCTAATTTAAGATGTGGTAGTTTTTAATTTTTATTAGTGATTGCATACATATATCTTACTATTAAGTTTTCAAGTAGGGTTTCAGTCTGCCTCAACATTTGCATATTCCCTTTTTCTAATCAATTCACATATCAAATGTGTAACATATTATTATGTGTAGTGAGAAGAACTTGATTATGACTTAGTGCCTGGTAGATCCCACGTCATAAGTCATAACACAATGTGGGAATGTAAGTGGTGCAGGGTAGTGATCACACCTGCAAATTTTCTTTATAATAAAATAAATAAAAATCTTGTCTTTTCATCCAAAAGTTTTTAGATTCTGATTTAGTTGGGCTATTTTTGCAGTTCTCTTGGTCAAAACCTCCAAACAAGTAACTATATTTGGGAAGGCTGCTTCGCAATTTTTATTTCTGTTGCTGGCTTGCTACTATTTTTATATCTCATTGGAAATGTGCAGGTTAGTATCGAATTCTTCTCTTTTCACTTCTCTATTTTTTTTCCTTTTTTCAAATATTTACAGCTCCTAGTTATTCAATCACGTTGACTAAGCTCATTCACTCAAATCGGACACAACTACAATATGTCATGGAAAAAGAAAATGGCTAATAAAATTTGACTAGATTTGACCAGATTTGACCAAAAATCAAACCAAATGCGTTTGTATATATATATAACAATGGGATTAAGCTCAAATATGGGTTTGGACTAATATAACAATGACAGGTTTAAATATTAGTAAGTCTTTAATAGATTCTAATTCTAATATCAATTTTAAAGGTTTGATGAGATACTCTGGATACGTAGAAAACAATGCTTTCATGATACCTATATTATATAGGATTAGATGTCTGAATGAACTTTGTTGTGAAACAGACATATATGCAGTTGGCAACTACAAGGTCGGAGGAGATAAGAAGGAAGATGATATTGAAAGAAATAGATATAGAATTATGGATCTCAAAGAATGATCTCCCTCAGAATATAAATGAAGAGATCATGCAGAGTGTAAAAGACATACTAGAAGGTGACAAAGATGCTAATGTAGAAAGTCTGCTTCTTAATGTTCGCAAGAAATCTAATATAAAGCGCCATCTATGCTTGGATATGCTAAAGAGAGTAAGTTAATCAGCTTCTCTGAAATTGTTTTCTTGATTATATATTTTCTGAATCAATAAATGAAATCATGAACAGAGACTAAGGGTTAATCCCAATGATATTCTTGGTCATATTATGTGATTTGCATGTACCTTCTGTTTTTATTTTAAGTGATAGATCAATTCCTGGCATTGATATGTAATCTTCTAAGTGATAAAACAAATTTCTAATCCTATTATCTCAAATATCTGCCAAATTGATCCCAAAACTTTAAATTTGAAAAGAAAGAAGAAACTTTTGCCCCCTAAGTTGAGCAATTGCACCATTTCTCTACAAATTAGATATTCTCTTTGCATGCTGACCTTTCTCAACAACTTGTTGCAAGGTACCTATTTTGATGGTTCAAACTTCAATGACTTCGGTAGCATGCATTATATGAATAATAAAAAAATTGACTCATGCCTTTGGTTCAGATGGTTAAGGGAAGAGTTGAAATAGATCTTGAGTTCACTATCAGGGGAGGGAGGGAGAGAGAGAGAGAGAGAGAGCATTGCTGGATTTATGCAAAGAAACCATTGGTTTAGTATGTGATTTTTCATAGGGAAAAACTTAGGTACAAATTGCTGAGTGCAATGACTTAGGTTCCCAATTAAACTTATTCATGTGGCTATATTGAGTCAATTAAGTACAAAATGTGTCATCTTTCTACAAAGACAGTCATATTACTAGCTTGGCCTTTACAATTTATTAATTAGTTCTTTATATTGAATTCCTGTTTAAACTTATATAATCAATCATTTGGATTTGATATTTAAACTTCATTATTCTTGTTGAATGTGTTTAAGCCAGGTTCCCAGGTTTCAAAACATAAATAATCAACTTTTGCAAGTGTTTCTCGACCATCTCAAGCCAATGCACCACAGTGAGCACAGCTATATTTTTCGAGAGGGAGAACCACTCGATGCAATGCTCTTTGTCACGCAAGGCATTGCATGGACCTATACAAGTAGTGATGGTAATAAAAGTGAGTGTCTTGGTAAAGGTCAATTCTATGGTGACGAAATTCTAGAATGGGGTTTCAAAGCCCTCTCCTTAACCAACCTATCCAACCTCCCCATCTCGCCCAAGACTGTTAGATGCCATACAAAAGTTGAAGCTTTTGCTTTAAGGGCTAGTGACCTCAAGAATATACTCACTCAAAACTGGTGGCAGCTTAGCAAGATGCTCAGCCACATCACTGGATCTAACTTGGAGAGGTGGAAACCTTTGGCAGCTTCATCTATACTAGCAGCCTGGCGCCGCAGCCCCCGCTATCGTGCCTGGAAACGAAGCCACCACCATCATGAAGATGTGCTTATAAAGTCTGCCCAGTGGCTTACGGGACGGGAACTCACCAAGTTTGTGTAAGACCACTTACGCCTCAATATGTGGTACTAATTCCCTTTCATGCTGAATAAAAATCCTACGCCCCTCTGGGCTCTGACTATTCTATCTTGGTGTCTAACCTTGTAAATTGTAATGATTGACAATTGAATACACTACTGGTTTTCCAGTGATTGGCTTGCTACTGTTTTCAGTGAATGACTAGAGTAGGAAACAAAAAATTAAACTTCTTAAATAATATATGATACTGTCGATTATTTGTGAAATGTATGATTTTGATTTTTTCCCCCTTCAATGTTGTTTGCTGCTCTTTGAAACTTCTAAAACGGTTTTCAGAGAATGAAACCAAAGCTGCAGTAGATGCCTTCATATGTGTACAAATGGGATCGGGCAGCTCATCAAAGAGAGAAACACAACATAACAACCAACATAATCCAAGATTGCTAGACAACAGATTCTTATTTCTTAAGCTTACTTAAATGGATGCAAACAGACCAAGTCCAAGTCACTAAAAGAAAGATTACTTTTAGCCACAAAAGCTTTGGATTGCCTTAAATTAATTTTCCAAAAAGCTATATGGAGTGGCAGCCTATAATCAGAAATGTTCTGAGCATATGGATAATCAACCCAAACTAAAAGCTCAGAAACTATACCAATGTAAAGGAATTTTATATACAGAATCAATCCAAGCACAGAATTGATCCTCATCTTCACACACTGAATGCAGGTTCAAATTACCACGGCAGTAAAATGTGAAAAATATAAATGATTGCTTTGATGAAAGTGGGAAGTATTTACAGATTGAAACCCCTCTAATGTCCTAAATTCAAATGGAAACCTCTTGCTGCACATAAACAAGGAGATTTATATACCTCGCACGATAAGCAGATGAGCTTGCACTGAAACAAGTGGCTGAGAGTACAAGAGGCTTAAGTGCTGCTTACATCTTTATGGAGCTTCCATCTAAGATGCCATCCAAGAATTTAACAGCCTCTACAATGTGTTTTCCTTTGTTCAACATGATGCAACCTGCCCTGCGTAAACAAATCATAAACCCATTAGTCCTGCTTGGCAATTATCATTCATGTGCTTATTTTCCCATCAAAAAGGAGAGGGGAAAAGAAAATAGAATCACATGCATGCACGCACAGGGCTTTAAAAACTACACAGAAAACTGCTATGAGCATATTGAAATAATTATTTCCTGGAATTCAAATAAGGAGTAGGTGATTCATAGGGCTATTGGACTTGAAAGTTTGAATGGCGACATATGCTTTGAAACTATCAAAACTACATTTCATCATCAAACCAAAGATATGGAATTGAAGAATAATGGCAGTCACAATAAGTTGCAAATATCTTCATTCATATACATGTATAGGGGACAAATAACAATACCAACACACACCATGCATTCACGAAGGAAAAAATTAATAATATTCAAGCAACTTAAACAAGTCATTAATCAATCAATGAAATAGTAAGTAACAAATTGAATCTTACCTCCTTCCATTGGCTACATCAGTTAGCTCAGCTCTGGTAGGCATCCCAGACTTGACAAGTGACTCCAGCACTTGAGTTGCCCAAATGACTGGTATGTGGGCAGCATTACAGACAGATAGAATTTCATCTTGCACATCGGCCAACTTTTCCCACCCACACTCCACCGCAAGATCTCCTCTTGCGATCATCACCCCTAGAGGATTTGAAGACTTCATTGCCTCCAACAACATCAGAGGCAATTTCTCAAATGCACTCTTTGTCTCAATCTTTAGAACAACTCCTAGATTTTGAAGTTTCCGCTTCTCTAATTCTTGGCGGAGAACTACTATATCACAAACATCTCGGACAAATGAAACTCCAACCATGTCAGCATTAGCAGAAACAAAATCAAGATCCATAAGATCCTTTGAAGTTAGGCCTTCAAACCATATATTGCTCTCTGGGATGTTGATGGATTTTTCAGATCCAAGCTTAGTACCTTTTGGACCAGCATGAGTGATTGAAACAATAATCTCTAAGATACTAGTTCCTTGAACTACTCCCCAAATCTTTCCATCATCAAAAGCAATGGGATCTCCTGGTTTGACAGAATCAAATAGAAGGCCAGAAGAACAAGCTATTGTAGGAGCAGAACTAGTGGGTCCAGGCAATTCATCTTGTTCACACAAACGATCTCGTGATATAATTAACAAGTCTCCAACTCTCAATCTTATAAATGGCTCTATGGAAGGTACATCCACCACTTTTCCAATTGGGAACTTCGATTTTTTTCTCTTAACATACAATTCCGTGCCCGACTCAACATAAGCAGTCCTAGAACACTCAGCCACATACCCAGTGCCAGAAAATACATCAAGCCTCCTGCAAATCTTAAGCATCCTTTTTCTTCCTCTAATGTCATGTAATCTCACAGTATCACCTACATTGATCTTGCTGAGAAATTCTTGGTCATCTATGAAAAGAACTGCATCAGGAGTGAAGTGAGCAGGAGGAGGACCAGCTCCTTTATGACACAGCCAAACTTGAGCAGGGAAGATCACATTTCCAGTAGCATTTTTCTTGGGCGATATTTTCATCACACATTCACCTGGCTTCAGTTTGCCTGTTCGGAGCTTAGGTCCAGCTAAATCCATGAGAATTCGACATGGTTTCTCCAGCAACTGAGAACTTCTTTTCACTCTTCTGATTATCTCACTCCAATCACTTGGGTTTCCATGTGCACAATTAATCCGTATAATGGAGGCCCCCATCTTGATAAGGTCAGTTATAAGCATTTCACTCCCAAGGGCTTCTTGGCCAACTGTGACCATAATATGAGTAGTTTTGTCATGTTGAAGTGGACCCAATAGTAACTCCCCATCAGAGAATGCCTTCTTCATTGTATGTATTGTGAACTTCTCATTCTTTAGTTGGTCTATTCTATTTTGGGTGTCAATTCCTGGACCAATATTCTCCTTCGTGTTCAAAGAGTTTAATTTCAAAGTTTCTAGCAATCGGATGGCTGCAGTAAGACTTGCAAGGATATGAGAATTGACGGTCTCCAAATTCAAAAGACCAACGGAAGAAAGATCTTCATTGAGCTGCTCTAGATCAAGGCATTTCAGTGCCAGATAATGTACTAAGTTTGTTGCACTTACCAAGTAATTTCTGCTAGGACAAAGTATTCATTGATTAGAATGTGATTACTATATAACAAATTGAGTATAGGGGGGAAGAATAAACTTCAAGAAGACTAAAAAAGTGGATTTACTTTGAAAAAGATGGCATAATTTTTACCCTGTTCAGCAATTTAGTGCTTCACAAAATAAAATAGTTTTACCAAATTTGAAAAGTAGACACTAAACCTGTTATTGCATAGCATTAACATCATGACATCAATGAACATGTTCCTATCAATATAAAATTCAAACAATCAATTTGGTTGCTTAAATTATTTAGTTGCAGGAGTAAGAAATGGTCTGGGAATGGGGACATCATTAGAGATGTACTCAATCTATGGTTGAATTTTGGCCACAGTGCAATTATGTAAAGGATCATTTGTAAAACTTTTTTTATTTTTGGGAAAGTAACATACAACTAGATTAACAAGAGGGGAAGTATAAAATTTTGACACATCCTATTGGAAAGTGGGGTGGGGGGAAGTTTCAAGTACTAAATGTAAGATGAATTCAACAAAAAATTCAAAGTGCATCTTTGATGGTTCATTAACATGACATTATTGAGTGGTGGCATATTATAGGATCAGTTGTTTAGGTTCTGCCAGACAACATTTTACTCAAGAACTTAAACAGAATAACAGATTTCTCTTTCTTTCTTTCTTTTTTTGTTGGGGGGGTGTTGGGGTTTGTTGGGGGTGGCATTATAAACTGTATCTGAAAAGTCACTATATGTACCTGTGACATAATTTAAGTAGAGAAGCATTCCATTGTTCTGATGCTAATACATGTAAGTGAACTGCCTTTAGCTTGTCAAGAAGAGTTCCTTGGCTTCCTGGCCGCTCAGAATTTGGACAAAATTTGGCTTGTGAGTGTGAACTAGGTGCAACAACTTCCACATCTGGATCCTTGGAACTCTTATTACTTTTAGAAAGCACAAGCACTGGATCGTCATGTGAACTGCCCATTTCAGCTTTATTATTTCCATCTGGAACAGCAAAAGCTGACATCCTTGGCCTTTGGGTCCTTCCATGTGTGGCTAATATTTGAAAAACATAAGCTGGCTGTTTTACATGAAATCTACATGGCAGATGTTGGTGCTCCCGTCTCAAGTTGGAGGGTGGAAGTTGTAAGACATCAGCTGTTTGAATTGCCTGCAGACCAGAAAATTCATTTAGCCTTGGATGGTTTCTTTAATCAATAAACCGGTCAAAGCTCAAATGACACTTAAATGGTACACTTCTTAAGCACTTCAAACTTTAAAGGGAGAAGAAACAAGAAGTTCACCGGAAGGTGCAGGCTAAAGCATTCAATAACACCAACTTACATTATTTACAAAAAGGTGACTGTCTGCTAAAATATGCATAAAAGCTCAGCAAATTAAATATAGCTCAATTTAGCTGATACACAGATCACCATCCAGTGAATCACCAGTTATATCATCGCCATCTAGCATCTATCTCCATCAATTCAAGTAGCTTTTTGACATCAATGCATCATCATAAACTAAAGAAAATAATTGTTCTTCAATTCATATAAGCGGTCAGATTAAAAACTAATAGAAGTGACCAGCAGCACACTAGGACAATCATCTATTCATGGTTGCTCAAATCATCCAAGAAATAAGTAACTAATTGAGAACGTTTTGTATCACTCTATATTTTTTTTTATGGGAAACGTTAACAAGCACTGTGCAGTGCTTGTTAAGGTGGGACTAATGTAGGTCCCATTTAATAAAAAAATTGGATAAATAAAAGAAAAAGACATAAAACTAGTCTCACAATTTATTTTAATATTCTTTTTCTCTCTATGAAGCTGACCCCACAGCTTATAAAGCTGAAAAAATGACATAAAACTGCAAAAAAGACAAAAAATTACAACAACAAAAAAAGTCAAAAAAAATTATGCCTGTTAACACAACCCTTTTTTTATTAGAAAATATTTTATTAGAAGAGGAACAGAAAATTACACGAGATAAAATGCGCACAAACCTTTTTTAGAGAATGCACTCACAAACGAAGAGAATCAACAAAAGAAATCAAATGGATGCCTCCTACAGCATGCATCCAATCAAACAAGGGCTGTAAGAGTTGTTATTTGATAGCATGAGCTTTGCGCTCAATGGCTCAACGCCATCGGAGACCCGCCTGTTTTTTTTTCGTATCACTCAATATAAATGGTCGTAGCTAGCTACAAATACATACATACATCCATACATACACATACAAAGCATAAAATACTCTCATTTGTATTGAATTATTAAGGTGAATGAGAAAATTACATGGTTACCGATACTCACCTGGTTAGCAACTACATAAGCTGATAGTGCACCCAGCGTCGTCATCTATATCGGCCAAAATCAGCGCACACACACAAATCATGGACTTGCAAGACCACCTAAAACAAACAAAATTATACACCTTTATAATATTGAATTAAACAAAGTAAAAACTTTGATTAAAAAAAAATAGTAATTTAACATTTCCTCAGAAAGAATGCACCTGAAAAATCTAAATACAAATATTTAGTTTTCTAATAAATTCACGGAAATCACGAGAATTCATGAGACTTAACAAAATTCAGAAAATTTGTTTGTTTTGACTCCCAAAAAAATTTTCCACAAAAGTTTTTACAGTTTACTTTGAGAGTGACAGAAATTTGTACCTTAGGAGAATTTTTAGGGAACAAGAAATTGTTGTTGTGAAGCTGAGGTGCCTGTTTGTTTCTCAAGAAAGTGAGAAGGAAAACTATTATAGTCTATGTGATATGAATAAGAGGGGATGAGAGTGTGGAGAGCGCATGCCAAATTCAGTAAAGATTCAACACGTGGTAGAATCTACTACTTTTTAGTATAGGTCACATTTTTAAGGTTGTTATTATTGGTCCCCACTTAACTAGGAGGTATCTCATTCACACGTGTGGTAACTGGTAAGTACACATGCATGCCTAGGTAGCAAAGAGAGAATAAGGCATTGCAAAGATAGAATTTTTTAAAATTATTACTACCATAACATAATTTGAACGAGGATAGGATGTGTTATTTGTAGTATAGAAGGGCTACATTTACACTTTTTGGAGCTATCTTCAATTTTCAGACAGCCTATGCAAAGACAGATGACATTGATTTTAGAAAATCACCATCATATATGAATGTCTCGGAGTTATCCAATTTCACAATTTGTTGAAATAATTTAAGTGGTGAAAAAATTTGTGGATAGAAGTAAAAGAAGGACAGAAAGTATCTATCACTTACAATCGACCACTCCAGGCTCCAGCCTATTATTGTGAATTTAGATGTGTCTCTATATTTATTCTTTACCATGCGGCCATGGAAGCCAGAACGGATGATAGAGATTCAAATTTGTCTTAATTGAATTGTAGACTTACAGCAACTACTTTAAAAGTTTGATTGGCCATAGAAAAGATTTTTATGGGCTAATACAGCTTGCCATAAGATTGGATCATTCACCAAACAAATGGAAACACTTTCCATTTATTTTTCTTGGGGCACCAAAAACCCACATTCCACAAATAGGCCAATCACAGCCATTAACATTGACCTGCAAGATCTCCCAGTACGTGACTTCAACCGTGTTACGGCTTGAAAAACTAAAATTAATGTCAGCATTTGCTACGGTAAATTTTGAACCATCAATTCCCAACTAAGCAGATTAACCCCTTGGCTAAATGAACAAGGAAAAGTCAACATTCACAAATATAATAAAAGTAGCCATCCACAAATTGATTATTGGCAGAGATGATATTACACGCTAGAATTAATATCCTCACTAATTCCTGAAACAGAGCTCATGGTCCCATCTACAATTGTGCAATAATCACCTACAGTCTACTTTCAATGTTACTAATTCCATATATCTGAAAAACCAAACTAGGACTGGTATGAATTAACTAGGAAACGCTGATTCGTTGTGCTGCCAGGGTTGGAGAATCACAAAGCGAGCTCACCTCCCTTTTCAGAAAGGATGGCAAGGCAAAGGCAGCTGAATGCATCTGTCAAAAGAATAATGCCAATTAGTTTCAGGTCACATTGTGTGTGCAATACAACAACAATAACAACCAAGCCTTAATTCCGAAATTTTGAGGTTAGCTATGAATCCTCTGTTTCTTTTTCTTTGGCCAAAGAGCAAATAAGTATTTCTTTTTTCTTTTTCTTTTTTTTCTTTTTTTGAGAAGCGAGCAAATAAGGATTTCAATCACACACACGCGCACACACAAAAAAAGGGTACTTCAGCATCATGATTCAAGCATGAAGGGATTATTGTGTGTTTCCTAATGATACCAGATTATAAAGGAATGAAATTGACAATCTTCACCTAAGAGCTTTACCAGCAAAGGTTAAGAAAGCCTCATTCCTCAGTGTATGTCATCACATCATTGACCATTTCAGGTCTAGTGTATCAAAATATTCAGCTTTTGCTAGCTATATAATGTTAATGATTTTCTATAGCTCACTCAATTCTCAAGGGAAAAAAGTAAAATGCAGCATAGGCTGCACAGCAATGTCAATTTAAGCTGAATATATGTGTGAGCATGCATGAGAGAGAGAGAGAGAGATCTTACCCATGAGTAATAGAACCTTAGCTCACTTCTATGCTTGAGAGCTAAGGTTCTATAACTCAGAGGTCAAGGCAAAAAAATAAGTTGCAAAGAAGGCTGTATATCAATGTCAATTTATGCTGAATGCAGTGTGCATGTGTGAGAGAGAGAGAGATCTTACCTCTGAGTTATAGAATCTTAGCTCTCTTTTATGCTTCAGAGCTCCTTCTAACTTCTCAATAGGATTAATGGGATTTAGAAAATCAACAGGTGGCCCCTCAGTTGAGCATATAAGAAATCCTATCACACCACTGCTTGGCATGGAAAAATTTTACAAAAACCACATTATGAAACCAAAGAAAATTCTAAAATTCCAATACTTAATTGATAGGATATAATAATGTATGGGTGGTATCCTATTTATAGTTGCACTTATTATAATGCCCAACTGATTTAAAACAACAAATTTGTGGCAAGCAACTCTAAAATTCATTAAAAGCACGTTTGGTAGACTGTAATAGACACTATAATGTAGTAGATATTCTTATGGCATACCTATTCGGTTGTTTGGTTATGTTTTTATTACAATGAATAGTTATTCCTTATGAATAACTATTCTTCAAAATGAGGAATAACTATTCCTTATCAAAAGTACTGAATATTTATTCATTCACCTTATGTAATAACTTTTTAAAAAAATTTCCTAAAAAGCCATTAGTTGCCACATCTTCAAAAGGAAAGAAAATAAATTTTCCTTCTTGTTAATTATTAGCTCTATTTTGAACACCCTAAAATAAGTGTATTTTAGAAAATTTGACTTAAAAATGATTTAATTACACCTTTTTATACTCAACTAAATTGTGGATGCATATTTAGAATTCTATTCCTAAATGATCACCAAACTAATGAATAGTAATACTTATTACATTCTAACTTAATGTATTCCTTGTAACACTTATTCCTATTCCCATGTAATAATTATTATAGTATACCAAACGTGCCCTATGCAACAAACTCAAAGTTCAGACAGTGTTAGGCCAATAAAGACAACCTATTTTCAGTAATTCTCTACATTTTGAAAACATACACAGCAGAACAAGCAATAAACAGGCAGCAAAATGTAAAATGCTAAAATAAATTTTTCTACCATGAAATTCGAGAAACAATAGGAAACATCAATACCTTGGATATGTTGGCACACTAGTCCAGGCATAGTGAACAGAACCCTTAAATGTGTCACGGCAAATAGAGATCATATCTTGAATTAGATGCGTATGGAGCCACATGCTTTCTGCCATGTTACAGAGGACACCACCAGGCCTTAATGCTCTGGCTGCTGTGTCAAAAAAAGGTTTCTCTACAAGCTCCTGAGCAGGTCCTATATCAGGCAAAAGAACCCTATGTGTGAGGTTTTGGCATCACAAACCTTATAAGCACAAGTTTCGAACTAAAAAATATGATAAAAGAAAAAGAAATCTAAGCTTTCAGTATTTCATAAACAATTAGACTGCATATTTCAGATTTCAGGCAAACCTCACAATTTTTAACCAAATTCATAAAATAATTAAGAAAGAGGAGAGGATAAGTTTATAAAAGAAAAAGAATAGATTATAAACCAAGCCCAGAAACTAATATGCAGAAGCACACCACTGTGAATATCTGAAATGAATAATTACCCCCCCCCCCCCCCCCCCCCCCCCCCCCCCCCCAAAAAACGTACCAACAGGATCTGATGAATCCACAATAATTGCATCATATTTCCCCTCAGGTACATTCCGAAGAAATTCAACAGCTGTCCAAAAATAATAGTAAGATCAACTAAGGGCTACAGCATTGTAAATCAACAGAAACCCAGTGAAAAAAAGAGAACCAATGACACTTTTTGAACATACCATCACCAACATAGAGGTGGACACGAGGGTCCTCAAATCCAACAGCTAACTCAGGAAAAAACTTTTTAGAGACCTAAATAAAAGAAATCAAGACAATGAGTTGATTAACTCCAACCAAAAAGCGAAAAGAAAAAGAAAACTCTACTGAACAGGTAATTAAATGAAGAAGGCACATCACAACATCCACTTACATCAATAACCATCTTATCTATCTCACATATATCAATTTGCTCCACAGAGCTATGGCGAGCTATTTCTCTAAGAACACCACCATCTCCACCACCAACAACAAGAACCTGTGAAATTAATATTAGTAAAGTTCAAAATCATACCAACACTGAAGAGGAAAACCAACATGCAAAGTCATGCAGAAGTAGAAGCTGGTCACAGAGTATGACGGTCCCTGGTCCCCAATCTTTATAGGGCAACCAGATCCTCTGATCAGCTTCACAGCTCAAAGAACTTAAACATCACCAAGCTAACTAAAACTTGCTTCCTATTATAGAGAACTTTGAGCACCATGCATGCTGTAATATTAAGTTACAACCACACTGATAAGCCTTGAACCCACAACCTCACCTCCCACTCCATTCCATACCAAGGGAGAAAGTTCTAGTTGAGCTAGAGCTCATTGGCAATATTTTTAAATTACTTTTTACTGGAGGCATAACGTCAATTGAACATAAGAGCAAAACTAAATTCACTTATGCATCCAAAGACGTGTAGCAAATCTTAATGACCAAGACAAAATGAAGAAGACAAGACAAACTAACTGGATTTGCTCACCGTACTCATATTTTCTCTGGACCAACTATTGCCCTACAATTTTCACTAGTCTTGTTACAAAGATCATAACATATTGGTTTCAATTATATTAAGCAACCACCAAAAGTCACTTCGTTAGCACAAAACTACAGAAATATCATGATAGCACATTTATTATATCCTAAAATACATGCAGCAATAGCTTGTCTTAAATTGGAATTAAGAACACGAGTTTGGGTTTTGGTCCAGCTAGAGCACCGCAAGAAACAACATATGTTGTGTTCTATGATGTAACAAATAAAATTACAATTACATACATGCGATAGAGAGAAAATATTGATAATTTGCTGAGTTTACTGTTGTTTCCTCTAAAAAATGTCGTTTTTTTAGCAGAGCAGTAATTCTAGAAATATACCTACCAATCCCCTGCAAAGTAAAATATATAAGGCCACCATCACGACCAGCTCCAGCTAGAAACTAATAACTGTCAGCATTGCACCACTGCCACCTCCCTAAAAATAAAACCACCGCCACACAACTCATCATGCAACCACCAAATCATCACTGCAACTATCAGTCACTACAAGCCATGCCACCATACCAACCAAGGGCTACTAGCATCACCAACTCTTCTATCAATGGCACCACCACCGTATTGAGAATAAATCAATTACCGGAACTTAATTAGCCTTTTTTGCATTTAGAACTGTGTGTGGGTGTGTTTGAGTCTATCTAAATTTTAGATAGACTCAAACACACCCACACACAGTTCAACAATATTATAAGTTCAAAATGGAAAAATTATTGGTTGGAAAAAAGATTAAAATCTATATGTGTATATATATATATATATATAAAAATACTAGATATAAAAAATAAAGTAGTATTACAGAAAATGAAATGATGGCTACCAATTCCTGCTCATTATAGATGGAAGGATCAAACTTTGCCATCCATCTGATGCACATCAAAGTTCCACTACATTCTCTTTTTATCAAGATTATATTTCTTTTTCTTACTCAATAAAAAACCCATAATCAATTGGCTAAATGGAAGAACTCATAACATCTTTATTTTCAACATTTTCCCTTAAAGTTCTAGGAAGCAGTACAGTTTAGACC
Organism: Notholithocarpus densiflorus; assembly: GCA_030021035.2. NCBI lineage: Eukaryota > Viridiplantae > Streptophyta > Magnoliopsida > Fagales > Fagaceae > Notholithocarpus > Notholithocarpus densiflorus. Next base: position 98,029 of record JARYZH020000545.1, read on the forward strand.
ATTTTATTTCTAAATGATACAGGAGCATCAAATTACAAGCTTCAATTACCAAAAACATAAATGCTTTCTTTTTTCAATAAAAATTACATCCCTACAATATAAAAGGGAAAAAAAGATTAGCAGCATTATATAATACAATCAAACTAGACCAACCATTATCTTCAAACAAACATGAAGTATAAGAATTTTACAACCCCCATTGTCCAATGACAAATAATGCGAAGGATAAGAGAAAAGAAAATATGACACAAGCAAAGCTACAGCAAATGTAAATTATAAACAGGAGGGACTTAAATACAGATGAACTTACAGTTTTGGGGGATGGAATTGAACAGAGAGGAAGATGAACAATCATCTCCTGGTAGCTACATTCATCTTTCTCTGTCAGCTGAACAATGCCATCAAGTACGAGCACTTTCCCATATGTTAAGGACTGCAGACAAAGAATTAACATTAACCAACTCAATGGAACAATTATAAGGTATGTGAAGGTCACGCAAACAACAGAAAGCAACTCCATACCTCAAAAACAAGGACCTCTTGATACTCTGACTTTGCCTTAAACAAAACTTTTTCCACCACTAGGGAATGGGCTTCTCCTAAATATGATCAAAAAAAAAAAAAACATCATCTATACCTATTTATATTGAATAAAAGATCCATATTCACTAAATGAGTTAGGTTTAAGAATTTTTATTTTTTTTATTTTAAAGAAAAATTCGTAGCATAAGAAAGGATGTTTGACTAGCAAGAAAGACATTGAGCCGCCACCTTGGGGTATATTTTTCATCAGGTTAATCTAATGAGCAATGTTTTTATAATTATTATAACAGTAAGAAAGGTCACATAATGATATGTATATCACTACCATACAATAAAAAGTGATACAATAACAACAATAAAGCCATAATCCCAAAATTTTGGGGCAGCTATGGATCCTGAACAGATCAGTCACATGCATTCTTTACCTCCATTCTATTCTACCCAAAGTCATACCAAAAAAAAAAAAAAAAAAAAATAGAAAGAAAAAGAAAACCTCTATCTATACATATGTAAGATTACAATATCAAGATGTATGAGAAGACTATTAAATTGAGATCATGTAATGCATAACATGTATAAAAAAATGCGTACCAGGCCACATTGGATTGTTAAAATAAACCCTTTTGCTGGCTTTCCCTGTAAAAAACAAAGCAAGAAAATGGGGTTAGTAATATAAAACTATTTAGACCAACTATTGTACCTAATTATCGTGGAGTACCACGTACAACAAAAATAAATGAATATTTGGGGAAAAAATCATAGATAATGACCAGAGCAAGAGTGAGATTCTGAAAACCACCCAGAAACAACAGTAGAATGGCATTTTGCCTCAAGCTCTGGGGCTGAAGCCATGGCCTTCAAGCAACAAGAAGGGATAGCCTTCTCTGAGCCATTCCCGTTACTCCCCTTCCCATCCATAGTCTTCTGGCATTCCAAACCTTTTCCTGCGCCGCCCTCCATATATTATCTTTTTCTTCTCCAGCTCCAGCCTCTACATATGAAAGTATATCCATTAAAAAACACAACTTTAACAATGAAAAAACAGAACTATAGTTAATCTCTCTCTCACAAACACACTGACACCTATCTCTTTAAGTTCAAGCATTCATCTCCCATTACTGTAGTTCATATATTAAACTGAAAACAATCTAAACAATGATTTTTTTTTTTTAAGCGTACATCCATTCAATGAAATTAAAACTTCAAGAAAAGAGAAAGAAGAAAGAGGAATACCAAGCAAACCCTCAAATATACAATAACAAGCAAAAGGGACTCATTTATATAACCAAACCCATCAACAAAAACGGGCTGTTTTACTTTTTTAAAAAAGAATCTTCACTGGAAAAGGAAACGCACATTTTAATTTTGACAAAAAAATACACATATTTTTTTCAAAAGAAAAATACAAATATCAATAAAATCAATCCCAATATTTCCAATTTAGTCTTTATTTCACCAAATAAAGAATCAACAAACATAATTAATGCGTTAATCACGCAATCAAGAAAAACCCCAAGCTCCATTTCACCCAAACATAAAATAAAATCTCTTGGACCTTATTAAAAAGATGCTACATGATTTCCTTGGCTTGTACTTTTCCATTTCCAACATTCTCTTAACAAAAAAAGAATCTACTTTTGCGCAGAGAACGATGAACACTACTACACAGTTTTCTATTGGTCAAATGCTGAAAAAGTAAAGTCCTTAAAAGCCATAAAAACTACACACGTAACAACAAAAATTCTCCACGGAAAGAATCAAAAAATCCCAGAATCTCAACTTCAAATTCCACTTCCCTATTGCTTTAATTTAACATTATCACTATAAAAAAATCCGCATTTGGCACCAAGAATCACCCAAACAACAATCAAGAACCCAATTTTCCCTGGAAACAAACGGAGGCACTAGGGTTTAACGCAAAATAAAAATAGCCCATTTATTTATTTTTGAAGAAAACATGGTCCAAAGCCCAATAGCAACAATATATCAATCCCAAAAAAAAAAAAAAAAAAAAAAAAAAAACAGCTACAACATAATCTACAAATAGATTACATAAAAGCAAATAGCAGAAAGTAGAAAACTTTAGATAACAGAGAGAGAAAGAGAGAGAAATCTTGCCTGGCGTTAATGGTGGTGATATTGCTGTATTGCTCTTAATACTCTGTTTGTTTGTTTTCCGTTTCTTATTTTTGGGTTTAATCTGTTATTGCTGAGAGAGCAAAACTGCAAAAAGAGTGAGCGGGAAAGAGAAACAGATGATCTGGGTTTAATCTCTCTCAGCTCTCACTCTCACAGTCTCAATTTTTTGAGGCTTTATTTGGACGGAAATGGTGTGCGTATAATAAGCTTATTTATACACAACAAGAGTACTTCTTTTTTTCTTTTTTAAACAGTGTGTGAAAAATTATTTATATGTGTTTTTTTTTTATTGAATTTGTTTTCCGTTTTGCTTTGTACATTGGTGAAGTAGTTGGAAGTACTTTTTGTTTTTGACTTTCTTTTTCTATAATAAGAATTTGGAATTGTGAGTGGCAATTGTCCCAACTCTCAAGAGGAAAGCGAAAGCAATGTGAAGATGGACGGTAGGTGATTGTTTAAAAAAAGAAAATTGACGGTAGGTGGGGAGGGGAAATATCCACACAATCATGCACAAGAGATTGACACCAGAGAAAAAAGTGGGTGCTTTTTCTTTTTTTTTTCTCAGCCTGAATTGAATCAGTGGGTACTTGATTGTTTTTTGGATCAACTGGTGGGTACTTGATTGTGATTTGAGGCTGGCTACTTTTTATGAATGCAATCTTTTTTCCTCTGCTGTTTCTTTTTAATATTTCCTATTTAATCTTATCTAGTATTATTTTCAAGGATTGGACTTGTGTTCATTGGATAGTTCTATTGAACATATTAAGACGTAGATACATGTTTAATTTTGAACATATGTTTATATTCTAGCATGTTTAGTAGAATTAACCACTGATCTGAAACCTCTCCCTATTTTCAATTATCATATTTCTATTAAACTAATTTGAATTGGGTTAATAGTTAGCAAGGACAAAATGTTCAATAACATAACAATTCATTTATAAAAGTAGGTGTATATATACTGACTGCCATTATGAACAAATAATTTCAATCATAAATGAAAAATTATGTTTAGACCCTTTTTTTTTTTTAATGGGGTGACTCCTTCGTTTGGCAATCCCTTTTGTTTAATTTTTTTTTTTTTTTTAGAGGGAAATTGATGGATTTTATTAATGTAATTCAACTACATCCAATTGTAAAATCAAAATAATATGTGATAGGACATCTTCCATCTATATTTGAAAATCTGATATGTATAATGCATTTTTAGCCAGACTATAAGCAACTCTATTGCCGTTTCTCTTAATGTGAGAATACAACAATCTTACAAAATTATTAGCAAACACTTTCACATCTTCAATCAGTAATCATTTGGGTGATAAGCTACGCTCCTCTGACTTCAAAGCTTGAATCAGTCTAAGAGAATCATCTTCAAGGATAGCACAAACATCTTCAATGCAGACGTAGCATGGTTGAAACCTTATATTAAAAGGGAAATGTTAGAATTTTAAGAACACTATATAATAGAATTTACTAGAAAATCTAGAAGATCTAAATCTTATTAAGCAAGTTATCAAATATAAGGCAATAAGCAATCATACAAATAACACACAATATGGTGGCAAAGTGAAAATTTCAAGAAAAACTACCTAAAAGAAAGGTCATTGCGGAGGTTAACCACCAACCCAAAGGAAAATTCACTATTTATGATATGCCTATAATTAATCAACCATAAATTTGGTCATCTAAAACTTATATGGAAATACAATATTAAAAACAATTCTATATATTTTGCCTATATTCAAAATTTTCCAAAGAAGGAAACAATTTAATAGCTGAGTAAATTAGAGGACCTCATGGAATTTTATAAAAATGGGTTTCTATTGGAGGTGTTCATCGGCTGATGTGGTCAATTTTAGGAGGGATTTTTGGGCCACACTAGAGTCATTGATCTCCTAAAAATGTAAATCGCCACTGCAACTTTGAATCCATTTTTTGGAAACATCAACAACGATTTTCGTCAATGCAGTAGTCAGTTGTCATCAAGCATTGTAACATGAGAGAGAGAGAGATTTGGAAACCTAAGATCTTTATATATCCCAAGAATTCAAACCCACATATCAATAGCTAAGATCTAATAATCAAACCCGTAGCAAATCAAACCCAAAAAATGTTAGAATTGAGACTCACCTTCTTCAATCAACCCACCTTCAAACTTCAATCGACAACCAGAGAAAGATACTTATGAGCGCAATGGCATCGGCAACTGAAGGTTGATGAGGAAAGATGAAAGAGGATCTTAGATATGTATGATCACAGATCTAACTGAGGTTATGCATGTTGATATATATATATATATATATATTTATATATATATAGACACACACGATCGACTCAGTTAACGATGAAATTTTAAAATTGCTGTCAACAACCGTACTGATCGATGATTAGAATTAGCAGTTGGTGATTATCATTGGAATATGCGCCATTGGCAACTCCCTCCAACAAAGTGAGCGGCTCGGTGGTGGTGTAGTGAGTTGGTACAGATACAATAGAATTCTAACCTATGACATTCGTGCTATGATGATTGTTTTTTATCATCAAACTAAAAAATCAATCAATTTTCTCTTAGTTTCTACATTACATAAAAGGTACACAAGAAATTAACCAAAAAAAAAAAAAAAAATTTGTGTGATACAATAGTCCAATTCGTTGCTGACCTAGGCATCATAGAATCCCTCACCAGCTCCCTTCACAACCTTTCCGATGTACTCGTTCCTTTTTGCAGGTGCTCGTCATTAGATTGTACGTGCAAAATCTATGCATATCAACAATTTAAAATCAAAGCTTATACTAGAAATAAACCCTTACTTTTAAAGCTTATAGCACAACCCCATGATACTCCAACTGCCTTGGATTCTTCTACTATGAATTTCCCTCCACGAACTTCGTCCATTACTCTGAGGACATGATAACACTTTAAAATGTATATTTGTTGTATAATTAAGCCATGATTTGCATTAGTCCCAATTATTTATCTTTACATAATTTCTTGAATAAGATGTTATTTATTGTGTAATTTTCTACTTTCAGGAAATCAAGCGAGCAAGATGAGTTTACAGGAGTTTGTGAGAGAATGAAGGCCAAACTAGAATTAAAGTGGAGCTAAAGGACCATGCTTAAATGCCTAAGAAGGTGCAGCTGGAGTGCTTGGGTCATCTACCATGTTTGGAAGCTTCAAATAAGGAAAGAAATCAAAGAGCTAGAATTTGAAAATGAAAAATCAGATTTGCGCACTGCTCAGTATTTTGGATGTATCTCTCTCCTCAAAAATCCAATTGGCACAAGGCTAAATGGGTTGGAACCGTGACTTAAATATCTACAACTTTTCAGTTTTGAGTTTTTTGAAATTCATAATTTTTGAAGGCCAAAATTAACTCACAAGTTACTGCTATAAACCTAGACGAAAATTAAAATAATAAAAGTTTTATTTTCTTTGGACACTTTTAGGTTAAGGTTTTGAAAGGAGGCTGTGTAGAACAAATTGGGCAGAGAAAAACTTGTATTTTTCTTTCTCTAATGGCAGCCTAAAATCTTTGTTAGGGCTAGGGGTTATGTTTTTTCTATACGGTATGAATATTCAATGTGATTCTTTCTAGGATTTTTTCAACAACATATTTGATTATTCAATTGGACTTCTTTTGATGTATTAGTTCTTCCATGCTTTCAATAAGTTTAATCATGTTTTTCTTAATATTTAGATGAATTTATAATAGTTTCAAATAGAAATTAGGTTTTAAAGTGAATAGGTTTTTCTGAAAATTTTTCTAATTGCATTATTGATCTAAGTTATCATGCGTTCTTGAATTGTCTCAGTTCAACCGAATCATAAGTATTTAATTGTATAAGAACAATCAATTATGAAATATATAATTTCTTAGATCGCAAATAATTTTATATCGATATAAGAAAACACCCCGATGCCCTAATATTTACATTATTGAATTAAATCAGTTATCACTGTTATTCTTGTTTACAATTACCAGGCAAAATTATTCTTCATCTTCACCAAAAAGTTTTTTTTTTTTAATTATATTGTTTTTGAATTTACCCCGCTCCTTATGGTTCAACCTCAGTACTTCGACAATTATATTGCTACGATCTCCTGCACTTACGAGTGAGGAAGCAAGACATTCCTGAAGATTTCTTCAAATCAACTTAATGCAATGACTTTGACTTTCTGGTTTCAACAAACTATCACCAATTTTCAGGGTATTGTCTTCATATTAACTTTCTAGATTTATGATATGATGGTGGCAAAGAGAGAATTAGACTTTTTGGCATGACACGAACATTTTTTCTTCTCGATTTTATCAACAAAATTGGCTCTTATATAGTTTTTCATATAGAGCTCGAAATCCCACTTATTTATCGACTTAAAAGGCCTTTAAGAGAATTAGGATTTCCGGTTCTCAATCAACTAAAAGTCTGCCGAAGGCTTATCTTGATTGATCAAAGGTCAATCAAGTGATGTGTCAAGCTCTTTCAGAAAGTTTCTTTTCTTGAACTAGTCTTAGATCTTCGTCTTGGACTAGAATTAAACATTACAACTTAACAAGACTTACAATTTGTTATGATTTAAATGGCTGACACTAACCTATTATATCCAACAATGGATATTGTATTTCACAACAAAACGAAAGATGATATTCTACCAAACTCTTTGACTTGTATATTAAAAGGAAAATTCCTACTAAGTGTAAGGACTCAAAGATCAAATAGCCCAATCTCCCTTAAAATAGTGAGGTTGGAACAGTTCAACTAGGCCCAAATCAATATATATTTGTAAAAGAGTGAATTAAACAAAAAGGAAGGGTTAGCCCAAAAACAAAAAAGGGAAAAAAGACTAAGGATCATAGATTGAGTAGATAAATAGCTTATTACAAGTTCGCCTGAGGAGGCCAATGATACTCAGAATAATACACTGTTCATGCTCTTCTCTTAATGTTCTTGTTCTAATGCCTCTCTCCTTTTTATCTGGAAGTTCCCTTCCTTTATATACTTCTTAGCACTTCAAATCTTGACCCCTCATCTCCAGCTATCCAAATTCTCATCCTGACACATGCCCCCTTAAGTTTTTTATGAAGGTGATAGAAGGAGATGCTTAGCTGTGAAATCCACTGTTTAGGTCACTTCCTCATCAATGCAGCTGATAAAACTATTGCCAACCATTTAATGCAAAAGCAGTAAGCTACTTCTCACTGGAAACTTCCCCTACCCCCATGATTCTCTCTCCACACCCTGTCCTTCCCCCTCGGAGCTTCCAAAAGTCTTTTGTCTCTTCTCCTCCTCTCCTCGAGTGGATTCCCTCTTCGGACTTATGATGTCTCAATAATCATACTAACAGCTCAACGATCCCTTCCTCGGTTCTCGGGCCTCACCATAAGAAATCAAAATCATAAATGTTTGAGATTAAAAAGAAAAAGAAAAAGATAATATATGATTGGGTTGAAATGTATTAGGAAATTATTATATATAATTATTTAACATCTTTTATTTTTTTTTAATACTAGCTACTTTTATTTTTTATATTAATTATTTTTGAATTTTAGTATACCTTTTATTATTAACCGGTCAAAAAATTTATTAATGTTTTGCCTCCCAAAGGAAACCTCCTCTCAATTGAATACTCTAATTAATTATAAATGAATTGCTATGACTCTTTATTAAAAAACAAAATATACAAACAAACAAAGCTGTATCTTTATATTAATAATCAAAACAAGCAATTTCTTTTTTAGAAAAAAAAAAAAAAAAGCAAAATAATAATAAGCTTACGAAACGTGCAACACGCTTTTGAGTTTTGGCATCAGCCCCAATGAAACCTCCCCCACTCCCCAGTCCCCCCACTCCTCTCGGAAAAACATTATTATCAATCAAGCAAGAAAGAAAAGAACGTTACAAAAAAATAAAAATAAAAATAAAGGGAACTCCACTGTTCATCAGTCAACAAAAGTACAAAACATATGGGAAAATTGGGGAACAGGATATATATAGTGAGATACATCTTCAATGATCATCGCACAAAATGCCCCATTTTGCTCCAAAAAAAGAAAAAGAAAAAGAAAAGCCCCATTTAGCCAAGCTGTGTTAGCAAAATTAACATCCCTTGCAGCTTTCTCTTATAACAAAATATAAGAGATCTAATATTAATTAACAATTGCAGAATGAATATTTTATTAGACTCGAGTCAAAGCTACGGATAAGAAATTTCAATATAGCGATTTTTGTGTGTGTAAATTTATTGATATAATATTTTAGGATTTCACTTTTAATTATAAGTCAATGAACTTGGGTCCATTAATATCATATTAATCACTCATTTCTTAATATGAGATTTTTTTTTTTTTTGAAAAACAAACGTGCGGCACAAATATAGAAGAAGAATCACATTTTAATAAAAAAATACACCATAAACTTCATTTAGAAGTCATGAAATATAGTAAATTATATCACATACAACACACTCATTTAATTAAGTATTTTAAGACAATTACTGATATTTTTTGGAAGCAAACGCACACTCACTTCCAAATATGAGACTTAAACAATGCAAAAGGGAAAGTAGTTGATTCATCAAGAGTCTTATAACTCAACAAATCGATTAGTATCTCGTCTTTTAATGTTTCGAACAAAAACATTTTGAGTTTAATCTTCTCCCATCTATTGAATTAAAAAGGAAAAAAAAGAAGCATGTGATTCAGGAAGGCTAATAATTGAATTTGAATCCCTTTAAAAGTTGAAGACACAAAAAAAGCAATTCGACTTGTTTTCCATAAATAATAGATACGCGGAAACCACTTTATGTTCCCCACACGCAATGGTATTGATGCATTAGATACCATACATTTAGAAGGGAGATTAGTTGATTCTTTTTACCTTTGGAAATTCTCATTCACTGCTGCAATGTTATTGTTTATCTATGATTGATGATTTTAAAGGCTTTGCAAGTCTTTCACATCACTGTGCTAATGAACAAATGGCTAATTATTCCATATATACTTTGTCGGTTGTGCATCTTTTGAATACCAAATAGCATACGCAGCAGTGTCCATAATCCTGAAAATTTGAGCACGTGGTTGGGTCCTGGATGTGAGGAATTCGAATCTCTCTTTGCATGGGAACAAACCTAAAGGCCAAAATGGATGACAGGATGAGTAAGATAACAATTTTTCTTCACAAACTAAAAATTTGTGAACTTTAGCACTGTTCCAATCTATGGCTCTAAATGAAGGTTAGCAATAGCATGTCAGATTTTAGATAAGTGCTTTCATTTCCATAACTTTGTTTTCATTGTTGTGGACCTTGTGGTCCCTAAGTTGATTCAAACAAAAGTGAATCATCTTGATAGCAATTTCACAATATTTTTGATGCAGGAGACAAGGTGGGTCAATCATCAAGCATGTATTTAGAGGAAGAGTCATTAGTGTAGATGTTCCAATTTTATGTTTATCACAATTCACAGTAAACCTCATAGAAGTTTGCGGCTACAATATACCAGATTGGGATCCTATGGCAATTAAGGAGACCATATCAAACTCCAGCAAAAGTCTAAATTAAATGAAAGCAACAAATTACGTGCTTTAATTTAATTTAATTTAATTTTTTCTTATTATTAATTTAGTTCACTTAGAAGTCTTCTTTAAATTATAATTTTGAATTAGGATTTAGATTTATTTTCATTCCTAGTTTTCCTCTATCTTTGTTATATTTCCAAGTTTGATAAGAAGTCCTAGCTGGTGATGTTTCATTATCAAAAGATTGTAAGGGGCTGTGGCAGAAATGAATCATTTGTAACTTTGAATTTTCTCTTTGATTATTATAATGAAACATTTGTGTTTTCATCAAGAGCTACTTTAGCACTCTTTTACTTGTTTTTCGTCTTAATCATTGCTTGACAATCCATAGATCAGAGTAGAGTCGTATAGCTAAGACACTGACTCTAGTTTCACGTCTTTCCGCTGCATCATTGTGCCGTAGCCACGAGCCATACTAGCCCCTAACATCAATTTCATTAATAACAACTTTTAATTATGAGTTAAACCAACAAATATTCACGTAATAAAATCCACGTTCATATTGACAATCATTTGGAGTGTCAAAATGGATGCAACGACTACAAACAGCAAGTTGGGGTACGTAAGATTGATCAATTATCTCTCATTTCAGATAGCTATACGACTTGCAGTGTTGTTGTGTATTCTGACTTTTATATAGAAAAAAAGTAAAAAACGTGGGAAGCATGTGGTTAATTAAACTTTAGTTGATTTTCCCCCCTTATGCTTTATATTATTGGTATATAAACAGAGGTCAATGTAATATTTGATTAATCTCAATTTCTGATAACTTGGGTTGAAAATATTTGAAACTTCAAACCTCTGTTTGGTCTAGGTTAAGCACATCAAATTCGCATCTTTTTGCCCTATTTCCACTGAAATGAGCTCAGAGTTTTGCTATGCCAGACATTTGGAAAATTCTAAGCATTAGTCAAGTATGAAAAAGAGAAACATCTCACAGATTGCACAGATTCAATTAAAGGTTTTACCTAAGACTATGTATACCTCTTCTATATTTTCCTTCCTTTATAATTAGGTTTAACTATAATTCTATGATTATCTTAGGCATTCAAAGAGGACTTTCTGTCATGGTTTGGAAGAAAACCTAATTAGACGTTTATCTTTCACAACTACCATTCATTGTAGGTTGAATAATACCATGATAATGGTGTTAGTTGTTGATTTTGACACTTTTCACACTTGCATACTTTTTTGGTGTTTGAAACAACGTTTTGGATAGATAAAACAGCTTTTAGAGCCTTTCTAAAGTCGCATATTTCAACTTAATTAGCCACGTCCTTTCAATTTGAAAAAAGGTCTCATTCATATCATCATATGGGTTGCTAGTCCAACCAAATGTGGTGACAAAGTCATCAAGAATAGTAATTAATTATAAAACTATTGTTAAATAAGTATCGTTAAAAACGACATTAGTGTTATATATCCATGCAGAGTCTGAAAAGAGACTGAACTGATTGGCAAAGCAAAAGCATAGTCTCTCTCTTTTCACAAGAGAATGACCTGAGAATCAAAGAAGTTATCATGGCAGCAATGAAGTAGCAGTCACATTATTGTAAAGCATGCCATACACATTGAAAACTTATGGACCAATGATCATTACTTAGTAAATTATCATAAAGGTGTGGACGGAATTAAGGGGGATTCACAAAGAACAACACACAATAATTATATTATAAACATAGGCGGAGCTAAGGGGGCCATATGCCCCCTAACTTTTGAAATTTTCCATTAATCTTCTTTTACATTTAGTAATAAATCTAAAAATTATATAAAAATGTATTCACCGGCGCTCCCGAAAAAATTTCTTGGCTTCACCACTGATTATAGAAATCATGTACCAAGAACCATAATAGATTAGTTCATTAATACTTTATTATAATTATTAGTAGTACAACTAAAGCAAAAGAATGTTCATAAAATAAAAATAAAAAATAAAATCAAAAGAATGGTTGGACACAAATCCAGGAGGACACCCTTATGTTTTTTGGGTTTTTTTTTTTTTTTTTGCTGAATTTATGTTTTTTGGGTTTGTGTGAACTCCCTTTGTCCTGTTAATTTAAAGGGCACGTGGACTACTTTTTCTTTTTTTTGAGGAACATGTGGACTATACTTTTTATACCCTTCTTTTCTATGCCTTTAATTTATTTTTTAGCAACATTTTTTATAATGACACATGATTTGTCTTACCAAAAAATGACACATGTTTAATTTTGTGGTGACAAATTATCACTTCCACTTTTTTTGGGGCCGACAAGACAAAGTTATTCCTAGCATGTGACATACCCATGCCTTTCACGTTTCCTTGTCATTATTTGTTCGTTTGTTTTTTTTTTTTGTTTTTGTTCGGACGTTTCTTATGCAAGGCATGGATTTGACTGCAATATATATAGTTTACTCTTAGTAGGAAAGGTTAACGGATGCACGATCTTGATTTAAGAAAAATTTTATAAATTTTTTATGAAAAAAGAAAAAAAAAACAGTTAACTATTTTGACATTTTTTTTTTCTTCATAAGAGCACCCACAGTAGATGTGGGATATGTGCCAAATGCTAAATATTTGGCATATATCCCACACCAAACACAAAAAATAGTCCTCTAGTAGATGTTGTATATGTTGCATATATTTGCAACATATACCATTTTGTGTCCGTACCATTGCAAATTTGCAATGGTACGGACAGATGTGGTAAACTAAATATTTGTATTTGAATGTATTTTAATGTGTAGTAAATATTATTTTAATGTATTTTAATGTGTAGTAAATATTATTTTAATATATAGAATTGAATTATAAAACATCTGATAAATGAGATGTTGTAAAATGATGTGGTAAAATAATAAAGTAGGCATTTGGTGTGGCAAAATGGCATAATTTTTGCACCATCTGCTACGGATGCTCTAAAAGTGGTATTAAAATTTTTTTAAAATAATTTATTAACAAATACCTTAAAAGAATTATTTAACATATATGAAAATAGATAAAAGATCATTTTAACTCAATTGACATTTTTTAATAGAGACATTCAAGGTTCAAACTCTTCTATTTTTATGTAATTATCAAATTTATTTTTAAAAAAAGTGGAATAATGATTGAGACAAGAAAATAATTTTATTCAAACAATTTAAATGTGGCGTAGCCTTTTTAATTGAGTGAAGATTAAATAAAATAAAATATTTTACTAACTCCTGCCATGGATGTGGAATCCATGAAATCGTTCTGGTGGCTGCTTTTAAATGAGTGAAGATTAAATTAATAAAATATTTTGCTAACTCATGCAATGCATGCGGAATACGAAAGTTATTCTGGTGGCCTGTAAAAATACTAAAGAGCACCTAAAACCTATCATTTTTTTAATGATAAATTAAAGTATGAAACACATATATCAAAAGCTATCAAAAGCTCAGATCATAAAGAAAGACGCTCATATTCCATGGTCTTCGAAATGCTTCTCTTTTGGAAAAGTAAAGAAACTCAAATCCATGCCATGGTTGGTCTTCATCGCCAGATATGCCAGAGCAAGTTATATATAAATATTATCATTGGAATGTGAATCTCAATGGCCTTCACCCCGAAAACAAAGGTGGAAGTTGCAACTCCATTTTTAAAGCTCATGAGTTGGAACTCCATTTAAAGGCTCTTTGTAGCCTTTAGTAACATGGTTCACACGAACATTTTATATAGCTTTTTTTGAGAGAACGAACATATATAGCTGGTTAACCTACTAAAGTGATTAATTTACTACTGAAATATAAATAAGTTGGAATATTTCCTAATTAATAGCATCTTAGTTTTTATAAAGAAAGTCATTCACTTTTTTTGTTTAGTATTTGAGAAAGTAAAATGGCAATAAACGGGTAAGACTAGATGAGATAAGAGTGTTTGTTCACCATAGGTCCTGTTTGTTCGCCGTAAATTTATGCACTTCATGATGCGCCAGATGATTTTTCTCGATATACTTGGATTTATCTGCTTCACCATAGGTCTGAACTTGTGTCTATTTATCAAACTTTTCATAAAATGATTGAAACACAGTTCAATCGCACCGTTAAAGTCTTTCGATCAGATAATGCTCAAGAATATAATGATAAATCTTTCCTATCCTTTTTAGACAGTCATGGTACCTTTCCTCAGCGATCTTGTCCTTACACCTCACAACAAAATGGTCGTGCAGAACGAAAACATCGTCACATTCTTGATGTTGTCCGCACCCTTCTCATTTCTGCCTCTCTTCCTGAGCGCTTTTGGGGTGAGGCCGCACTCACTGCTGTCTACACCATTAATCGTATTCCTTCACCAACTACACACAACAAATCACCATTCGAGCTTCTCTATGGTCAAACTCCTGACTATTCCTCTCTTCGGGTTTTTGGTTGTGCTTGCTTTGTCTCTCTTCCTCCTCATGAACGAACAAAGCTCCAGCCTCGTGCTCGTCTTTGTTGTTTCCTTGGTTATGGTACATCTCAAAAGGGGTTTCGTTGCTATGATCCCATTTCTCATCGCCTTCGTGTCTCCCGTCATGTTGAGTTTTGGGAACATCGTCCTTTTACGAGTCTTCAGCAGTTTCCTGTGTCCTCTTCCTCAGAGTCTCCCATTTTTACTGATCTTTTCCTCCCTCTATATCCTGAACTTGTGGAGGATTCTTCAACATCGGTTGCCTCTCCAGACGACTCATCTCCGGTTCTGTCCCCGGCATATGACCCGCCTGTCTTGGATCCTGTGGCACCACCCTCTCCTGAGCCTCTTGTTGGTCCTGAACTTCGTCGTTCCACTCGGGTAAGCATTCCTCCCCCTTATCTCACTGATTATCACTGCTCTTTTGCTCTTGCCACCCTCTATGAACCTCACACCTATCGTGAGGCCCATACTGACCCTCTTTGGCAGCAAGCTATGAACGAAGAACTAGATGCCCTTCATAAGAATCACACTTGGGATATGGTTGATTTGCCTCCTGGTCAGTCTGTAGTAGGTTGTAGGTGGGTTTACAAGATCAAGACCAAGGCTGATGGATCTGTTGAACGGTACAAGGCTCGCCTAGTTGCCAAGGGCTTTACTCAGGAGTATGGCATTGACTATGAGGAAACATTTGCTCCTGTTGCTCGCCTTACATCTGTCAGATGTCTCATTGCTGTGGCTGCTGTTCGTCGTTGGCCTCTTTATCAAATGGATGTGAAGAATGCTTTCCTCAATGGAGACCTCCAAGAAGAAGTGTACATGCAGCCACCCCCTGGCTATCCACACTCAAGCAGTCAAGTTTGTCGCCTTCGCCGTGCTCTCTATGGCCTCAAGCAGGCTCCTCGAGCTTGGTTTGAAAAGTTTAGCTCAGTTGTTGCTCAGCAGGGTTTCACTTCGAGTCCTCATGACACTGCTCTCTTTGTTCGCAGATCCTCTGCTGGTATCACTCTTATTCTTCTTTATGTTGATGATATGATTATTACTGGAGATGATTCTGCAGGCATCCGCTCTCTTCAGCACTTCCTTAGTCAGCATTTTGAGATGAAAGATCTGGGCACTCTCAGCTATTTTCTTGGGCTTGAGGTTACCTCATCCTCTGATGGCTACTATCTTTCTCAAGCTAAATATGCTTCTGATCTTCTCTCCAAAGCCGGTATCACCGACAACAAGACTGTTTCCACTCCCTTGGAATACAATGCAAAGCTCACACCTTTGGATGGTGAACCTATATCTGATGCTACTCGCTATCGTCAGTTGGTTGGTAGTCTGATCTATCTCACCGTTACTCGTCCAGACATTTCACATGCCGTGGGTATGGTCAGTAAGTTCATGGATGCCCCTCGTTCTGTCCATTATGCTGCCGTTCTTCGGATTCTCCGATATGTCAAGGGCACACTTTATCATGGACTCCACTACTCCTCTCGGTCTTCTCTCGAGCTTCATGCTTATTCAGATGCGGACTGGGCAGGTGATCCGACTGATCGATGCTCTATCACAGGTTTCTGTTTCCTGTTGGGTACTTCTCTTGTCTCATGGCGTAGTAAGAAGCAGGATGTGGTTTCCCGTTCCAGTACTGAGGCTGAGTATCGTGCCCTTGCCGACACCACCTGCGAGCTTGTATGGCTTCGCTGGCTCTTGGCTGACATGGATGCTCCACAGCCCACTGCCACTCCTCTTTATTGTGACAATCGTAGTGCTATCTACATTGCTCATAATGATGTCTTCCATGAACGCACCAAGCACATTGAGATCGACTGCCACATCACTCGCCAGCATCTTAAGAAAGGCAATCTCAAGTTGTTCTCCATCTCCTCTGCTGACCAGCCTGCTGATATCTTCACCAAGACTCACCCGCCTGGTCGTCTTCGAGATCTTATATCCAAACTCCAGTTGGCTTCCTCCTTGCCACCTCGAGTTTGAGGGGGGATGTTAGTGTATAGTTTAGACTAGATTAGCCCATTGGGCTTGGCCCAGTATACTATACTTGTAATTTACTCATATTGCTTGTACTGCACACATACCTAGCCTATATAAGGCTCTCTGCTCTCTATTGTATTATTATTCTTTGATACATGAATATACAGACTATTCAGTCTTTCTCTCTCACTTTATATTGTTAACAGACAAATTGCGTGAGATAAGAGCAGGCAATAGATATCGGTTGGTTGATATGGGAGCGGTTTTTGATGCATTATTAATTCCTTACTGAATTGATTAGGCTTATCAAATAATAATCATATTTTCTCTATAAAGAAAAAATAATAATACATCATATCTTTGAGTTTATGTAGTAGCGGCTCTAAGAATTTTTTTTAGAGTGGTCATTAAAAAAATTAATTTATACAAAATTTAATAAAAAGACAATTTGAATAAATCAACGTCACCACAAAAAAAAAAAACACTCAAATACATGAAATAGTACAATTTTTTTTACTAACAAAGAGAATAAGAAAAAAATATAAACTAATAAAAGATAAAGTGCAAATTGAAAATGCTGATATGAGAATAATAAAGTGACCAAAATAATTTCATAACAAATCTTATGTAACAAGTTGTTAGCCTATTATTGGTGGGTAAAACATGTCAATATTGAACCCAAATTAGAATTAGTAACAACTTGCCACATAAGATTTATTGTAAAATACTGAAATTTGTGAAAATATTATGGATGTAACATTACTATTATATTTACTGAACTTAAATTCTTATAATTCTCAAGTAAAGGTATTCAAAATTTTTATTAGAGTGGTCAAAATAGGTTAATTTAGTATATAATATATTTTTTTTAAGTATATATATACATTTTTTTCAAGTCAAGGTGGCCACAGAACATATTAGATTAAAATAACTATTTATAAATAATAATAAAAAAATTTGCATGTATAAAATATTTTTTGACAATTGAGGATGGTCCTACGACCACTCTCACATGCATACAAGTAGAGCTGCCAGTGAGTTTATGATTAGGTGGATACCTTCTTTTTCTTTTTCTTTTTTGGTAAGAGATTAGGTGGATACCTCTTTCTTAGTAGTTGATGTTTTTTAATATATTATAATAGATGAACTGTTAAGATAAATTAGGTATGATACCTATCAAAATGTATGTATAGTAGTAAAATCAAGAATGACCCATTTTTGATATATTTTTCTCATTCTTTTTCAAATTGTATACGACCATGCTGATCAGCTATTAAGGCCAAAGAATTGCATTTAAGGACCATGGTAAGAATTTCAAGTTTAAACCCAATAACCCCTCCTCTCTCTTCCTGTTCTTCAGGAGAATTTGGTCACCTTCAAATCTGACCATTGTCATTCAATTCTGTCCTACACCATTAATTATATGATTAGAACTTTCAGGAAAGTGGAAACTATAGGCATAAGCCCATCACAGTGTTAAAGATACTTGACATAACCAAGTAGTTCTTCATTTTCTTTTTTTAAGAAAATAAAATTATATGATATATTTTACCATACACAAAAATATAAAAATAAATAATAAAAAAAACAAACGTGGGAGAGAGAGTTCCCTTTCTTACATGCATCTTAATGCTTGGAGAGATGAGTGAAAAATAGCTAGTTCCCAAAGCTAGGCAGCAGAGTTTAAAAGCATTGTTAACTACGAGTAAATATTATAAACTGGAAAAACCTCTGGGTTTCCTTAGCTTAACTACTATCACACTGATATTATCTTTGCTCCCCCGAGCCATTGCTAGCTCAGTTAACACTGCTGCAGCCTCGGCAGCGCGATTCTCATTCTCAACTTCCACTTCCAGGGATTTCCTCCTCAGTCTTCCTTCAAGACATCTCTTCACAATCTGGCATGCAACTTCATTTGATATAACGTCCCACAAGCCATCACTGGCTAGGATAAGGAATTCATCATTATTGCTTCGTTTGGTCACTGTGACTTCTGGCTTGGATATCACATAGGGTCTGAGGTAGTGATCACCTGCATGCAATAAGTAAAGAGAATTATTGGTGGTGATGACATTTCAGATAATATCATAATATAAGCAATGGTGAAGCTATGGATTTTTTTAAGGGGCCAAGCTCTCTCTCTCTCGCATTAAGGTATTCCTTATAAATGTTAGACAAAACAATTTTTTAATAGACAGTTTGTAAATGGTAAACTATCTAATTGTTGTTTTTCGCCCAAAAAAAAAAAAAAAGTCCATATCCTTAATTCTCCAAATATAAAATATTAATGTAAATAAAATTAAAAAAAGAAGACTTTTGAGAAACTTATTAAAATAAAGGAGGACTTCTCAGAAGACTTCTATTTATTAAGAAACTTAGTTATTTTATATTTAAACTCTCCATTAGAATCTTAGCACATCATAATTTCTTTAAATATTAAAATATATAGTTTCATATGCTAACGAAACCATAATAAATGACTAATTTTATAATATATAATTTCATATAGAAACCTAATAAATGCCTAATTGTATGTATGATTTGGTGATTATGTAACATGACATCATGCTTAACATTCCGAATTGATACACCCCCTCCCTTGTCTCTTTTGTGTAATTTTGAGAGAAAGATCCCTATCTCCTCCCATTTTTGCCTAGGGAATCAGGAGAGAGAGGGGACTAGTTCCCTATTTTGTAGTCTGAATACTTTCTCTTTGTTTTAATGAAAAATTGAAAAGTCTTATTCAGGGAAAAAAAATTGAAACACCCCCTCAAAAAAATATATATATATTTATGGCACAAAGTTATCTTTATTTAACAAATCATTGCGAAAGCTAAGTTGATTCAGGAACAACCCTATAAATCTTACCACAAAGAAGAGTAAGGCAAAAAGATCCAACCCTGTTTCCTTTCTTTGCTTGTAGTTCTTATTGGCAAGCATATGCATAAAAACCAGATATCCATTTATAAGCAAAATTCTTGGGTATGTAACGAGGGAACTCCTTAACAACAAATGATAAGAACTTTCCATTTTTTAGTTTTGATAATTTAATAGTTATAAGTGGGGAAGGTTGGTATTGAACGTGGTTCTCCTCATGTTAAGATGCTTGCTTTTCCAAGGGCTGCTTTAATAATCGATAGTGATGTACTTGCAAATCTAATGGTAAATTGACTGATTGGTGATGGGTCATTCTCAACTCTAATTGCCACTAGTGCTTAAAGCTTAATAGCTACCATCACCGTTTAATTTTCTATATGCCACTAGCATTTTTTGTTTTGAGTGAAGAATGCCACACTAGCATTTGAGTAGTCACGAGCATATTAAACCATCATTATTCTATGAAGAACATTAGTGGCATAAGAAATACATAGAGGATTACTACATACCTATTGATCTAGAAGTGGTAAGAACTCCTAGAACGCGATGTCCATTCCAGTTTATGACCTTTCCACCAGCGGCTTCAATTCTCTTCAACTCATCTGGTCTGTCAGGCTATTAACACAAATGATGCACCAATCATGATTTAGATATTGTCATAAAGCTGAGTTCTTATAATCAAAGGATATCAACAATGAATTTGTGCGATACATGTAAAGAGGACACTGAAAATATAAATGTGATCTACAATATGCAACCCTCTCACCATGAAACTAAGTTCAATGATAAGCGGATAAAGCAAAAAATTAATGATTAAAAAAACATTGCTAAAAATACATGGAGTATACATACCTTGCTACTACCAGTCAAAGATAATTCAACATGCAATTATATAATTCTCTGGAAGTATAATAACGACATACTCTCTTCTTTCGTATAATATTAATAGTGGATCTTACTAATTGAATTCATAGTAGGATCCATTATTCATGTGAAAGATGGGAGTAAGCCAATATTGAGCAGCGAATAAAGCCCAAAAACTAGCCGTATGACAAATTTAAACACCACTTCTGGTATTCTTATTTAATACCTCTATAAATTACCATAAAAAAGAATCAGAAATTTGATGTTCACGAACTTCTTGAAGATTGTCTAGCAATCACAGTGGACGAGAGTTTCCCCAATGACCGGTGGGTAAGAGACAGAAGGAGTATCCTGGAATTCATAAGGGATTTATACTTGACAAAAGTTTTCACTTCAAGCACCCACAGACATAGTTCTTCTAAAATAAGTAACAGCAAATTGAAGATAAGTGCTCCCTAGTGAAAAAAATTGTGCCTAACAGAAGAAGTTGATTATCAATCACACTGTAATTTACTCGAAACATCCTCAAATGATCCATTAGCTCACTATCATGACCCTTACAACGTGGACTCAATATAGTTGGTGTCCTAATTAAATTACTAATTTTACAACATGGCGTTGAACTATTTGTCACCTGTAAAGTCTCACAAAAGAACTTTATTTTTAAATGAAGTCACTAACTTGCAATATATTCGTATTTTATAAAAGGCAAAGTTTATTTTTAAACTAGTTTAGAACTTTCTTTTCCGACTTATTACATGACGATTTATTAATTATTTAAACAAGTCTTGTGATTAAAACTAGACACAGAGATAATCACTTCAATTTACACATAGTAGATTGGGGCTAAACTTTTTCCTTCTATAAATTAGAGTTGGGATTTTTGTTTTTTTGTTTTTTTTGTTTTTCAACTCTGTCTAATTTTCAATAATGTAGTGTTAATTTTTTTTTTAATTACAACAATGGAGTGTGATGTTCAAACCTAGTTCTCTAGGTAAAGAATGGCTGGTTAAAATTACCACCACTAGCAACTACAACATATCCATAGGTATTTACAAAATGAAAACTTGAAATAAACCGAAGCGGATGAAAGCAATAAATTGGGTTGTAAATGAAAATGTTTCCTAATAAAATTAAAATTTTAAAATGAGTTTAAAAAATTTGTGACTTGTCTTGATAAAAAATGTTGATAATAAAATATTAATTACCGTAGGGCGGACATCGAAAATTGAAATTCTATGTGTGTATAGTATATATTAAAATTTTTCAAAAAATTATTCCTTATTATTAATCAGTTGTTAATGTTCTAGGCTTGCTGAACTGAGAATTTGGTCACTAATCACAATATTGTATTATTAGAACAGTCAATTATTGCTGTGCAAGTGCAATTTGGCAATTCCCACTTATAAGTTAGA
The DNA here is from genome assembly GCA_030021035.2 of Notholithocarpus densiflorus. Lineage (NCBI taxonomy): Eukaryota > Viridiplantae > Streptophyta > Magnoliopsida > Fagales > Fagaceae > Notholithocarpus > Notholithocarpus densiflorus. The sequence goes on from JARYZH020000545.1 coordinate 119,814, forward strand.
ATAGAATCGAACCTTCTGATTCTGAATCTTTTATACGCACCCATAATCTACGATCTATGGACTATGATACTAGAAATTGAAAAAGCTATTAGCAGCACTGGCAAAAGCGATTCCTCTCTCTCTCTCTCTCTCTCGCTTGAAGTCTAAGGCGCTGTTTTGAACGACGTTTTTATATCATATATTCATACTCACTCTAAAACCCTCTCTTCCACTATCTGTGTTGTGTTGTGTTGTGTTGTGTTTAGAAGAAGAAGAAGAAGCTGCTGCTGCTTATTAAGCTCTCTTTCTTTTTTTTTTAATATTTATTTTATTTTATTTTAATGTTTATTGCAACTTACAAAACAACGAGGCGAGGCGATGAGTAAAACTAAAAAACCCGATTGATTGTTTTGTTAGGATCGTCTTTATCCCCTGTGACCACGCCGTATACATAACACACCTCATCATGACTTTATCGAATGCCACGTGGATTCTTTGCCTTTTATTTCTGACGTGGCAGTATCCGGCGGCGGGAGTTTCTAGTTTGGTGAAAGTAGGGGATCAAGACTCTTTTTTTCTTTTTCTTTTTTGTATTTTTAATTAAATTAATCAGTAAGTTTCGCTATGGTTGTCCGAGATATGTAGTTGACGCGCTGGATAGTGTGCGTGTGTAGCAATCAACGTTGCGGGGGGGAGTCAGTGTCAGTGTCAGATATTTAAATGACATTTTAACCACAATTGAAAAAAGTGGGAATACCCACGAGGTGGGTCCCACTATTTTTTTTTGTGCGTAGTTGGGGGGGCGTGGTGTCCACTCTCCTTGAACGGATTGTTGGGCTTGGGGGTATATTAAATTCTCTTGTCAGTGATTGGGTTGTCTCTCTCTCTCAAGTCTCAACTCCAGAGTCAGAGAGACTCTCTCTAATCTCTAACCTCTATTATGCTTGCCTACGAGTGTCTTTGAGGATATTATTATTAGTCTCTTTGCTCTCACACTCACACTCACACTCACACTCACACTTGCATTTACTATAGTGTGAAATTTATGCGGCATTTTATTAGGATTTTAGGACTCTTTTGTCTTTCTGTTTCAGCTCCCCAACCTTTCTTTTTTACTACGAGTTTTAGCTCCTTCGCTTAACTACCACTTTTGGTCATTTTATAATCCAATTTTGAAGTTTTTTTTTTTTTTTTTTTATAGGGAGTTGAGCCAATTCTAACTTAAAAAGTTCTTATTTTTACTAGTTTTTGTTATATTCTAATGTAGGTTAAAATTCTCCTTAACAAAGGCACAACGACGCTCATTTAACAAATGTTGTCTCGTTTTTTTTATTAATAATTTAATAGTTTGTGAGAGAGTGATTGGAATTCTGAATATCTCCATTAAAAATATCATATGTCAATTGAGTTAAAAAACTATTAATAGTTTGAAAAAATAAGTATAATAATTGACAACGTTTGAAAGTAAATAAAATTTTCAAATAAAACAATGGAATTGCAACAAGGACTACATAGTGACTAAACAATGACAAATCCGTACAATAAGATGGGTATCCTAGTACTACTACCAAAAAGAAAATCTCAATTTAGTCTAGATCAATTGAGAGTTAACTAGTATGATTAAACCAATAAACAACAAGAAGAATGAGAAATGAAAATGGCAGGTTCTTAACATATGAATCTACATACTTCATTAAGTAGAATTGAGGCATATTCATAGAGCATGTGGAGTCATATTTCATGGAAATTTCCTTAAAACAGACAGTGGACCGACCAACTAATTGTCCACTCAAGTTAACTAAGGAGGCATGTTTGGGCAATAGTATGATCTGCAAATAAATCGGATAGGTCCAATGGCTTTTTGGCATAATAGATATTTATGTGGATGAAGGTATTAGACGCTACTTTTAAGGGTGATTATAGTGACCGATCAATTGAGAAGAATGGATTCCCAAACCAATAGACACGTCATAATGAAGAAATCCATAGGTTGCCCAAGTTCCAAATTACTAAATCAAGATTATATATGGTCTTTGATTTAGGGTCCGGTCCTCTATTGACCAACCCCTCGGGTTCACCCATGACCCATTAATATTGTTCAACATAATGAAGTTTATGCATATTTTGGGGAATCAATTCAAAATCCAAGAAAAATCAAATAATATGAATTTGATATATATATTTTTGGTCATGAGTGTCACAAGGGAACAAATTGATGTGTACTCTCTCTTCTTTTTGGCCTTTTAAAGTACAAAATTAAACTGTATAAAAATATAGAGAAAAGTACATATAACCATACTATTTTTACTTTTAAAAATTTGTATATTTCAGATAATTTCAAAAGGATTTATCAATAGGTACATAATTTTGGGGATATCAATTTGTTTTTTTGGACTAAATAGAGTTGTAATTTTTTGTGTGTAAAATGTGGACATTAGTTGTTATTTGTTAAAAAGGTAGACAGGGATTTAAGAATAAACAAATGTCCAGTGTGTTACCAAAAAAAGAAAAAGAAAAAAAGAAAGAAAGTCCAGTGAAATCCAAGCTGTGAAGTGTGAACCGGCAGCATTCAGCCAAAACAAATGTTATCTAAAGTGGTATGGGTTGGTTTCTCAAAAAAAAAAAAAAAAAAAAAAAAAGTGGTATGGGTTGTACGTACCATAATTAGAAGTGGAATAATCTGGTGCATTCCACCTCCACCAAAACGTGGCAAACTCTATTTTTATCTATCTAGTCAATGGTACTGTGCATGGTGGGTGGGTTGGTCTTGGTCTTGGTCCTAGAACTTCTCAAAGGTGATGCATCACATTACACTCTTCTTCTTCTTGCAGCACTACTGTACCGCTGTTGCTTTCTTCTTCTACCATTTTTCAAATTAATAAAAATGTCAGTTTAGCACGAGGTTTCCTAGCTGTCAGGTTGGTGTTGTAGTCTAGTCTTTGAGATGAGATCTGTTGTTATATACAACTCAACTGCAGATCTAGGACAAAACATTCATAAAATCTTTGAAATTTTCAATTATTTCATAAAGTTTCAATTTAATCCATTTAATTAATTATTAATTAGTCTTTTTGGACCAGTACCGCAAATTAAAGTAGCTTTAAAAGCAGAAAAATGTGTTGTTTTTAGGTTTACATTATAATTAATTGTTTGTTCCAAGTTGCCTCTACCTCTACCACATCCCACATGGTAAGTTCAGCAAAGCATATGATGTGAGTAGGAAGAAATAATAATGCCACACTCATATCATATCATATATATTAACCTGAGCCGACTAGTTTGTTGTTGTAGTAATTGTTTAGAAGCATTGGGGTCTGATCTGAAATTCAGAATCTCTCTTTATTTGAAACTTTCTGCTAAACGTACAGCTAATTGTATTTGTGGGTAACTTTTCATTTGTTAAAATGTCAAAATTCATGTATTGATGCACCAACTAAAAGTAACTATTCCTTCAAAACTTCACATGCCAAATTAATGGTTTGATAAAGCAGCTCTATCAACAAGTTGGACTTAACATGCAATTTTTTTTTTTTTTTTGAAGTGAACGGTAGAAATTTTATTGAACAAACTATAAAAAGGTTACAATAAATCACTTAAGAATGTGATCCTCCCGAAGAGCTGGTCTTTCACTCAAGCACACGGGCCGAAGTCTGTTTCCAGTTAGTTACACAGTTTCAGTCTCAACGCATGGTGTGGAGGATAATGTGGACTTGTATTAATTAATTAATCAGAGCCATTAGTGCTCACTTGTATAGTATATAAAGTTTTCTTTGCTCTCAGTTATTCATTAAGCAAGATAATATGAATCACAGATTTTTCTCTCAATCTTTCTCTCTGTTTCCTCTCCTTTCCATTGTATAGAAACTCATCAAACTCTTTCAACCAGGCCACTAAACATTTATTAAGAAATGAGAAAGACTACAAGTCGTATAATTTTAATTAAAGAGAGCTATAATAAATCAAGGGAACAATTATTTGTTACACAGAAATATGAAGCATCTTTGTAAATCGCAAATTGCAATCATTTAGTGGAGACGTTTGCTTTCCCAATTAAAATCAATAGTTTGAAAGATCAACTAGTTTGCATTTAAATTTTAGCCGATTGACTTGATACACCTAATTGAAATGATGAACTAGTTGAATTTAAGTTGTCTCTTACATCCCCTGTCGGTCTCCCTGGTGATGATGATAGAAAAGGCTTGGAAGGCATTTGTAAGCTTTCAACTTCTCCTTCAAGCATTTTTACAACTTTGTTCATTGAAGGACGATCACTAGGCTTCATTTGTATACACCATAATGCAACTATGATCATCTTCTTAGTAGTTTTTTTCTCCTCCTCCGTGGCATCTTCCATTTCTATGTCATTTCCTTCGCTAAATTGGCCATAGACCCAAGTTGGGAAGTAAATTTGGCTTGAATGGTCTACAAATTGATTAAAGTTCTTTCTTCTGCTTGCAATTTCCAACAATAACATGCCAAAACTATAAACATCAGCTTTATAGGAGACCCCTCCAATATTTTTATAGAACAACTCTGGAGCTATATATCCTAGTGTTCCTCTTGCCGCAGTCAAAGACACTATGCTATCATCTATTGGATAAAGTTTTGCAAGTCCAAAATCAGAAACTTTTGGGGTGAAGTTCTCATCAAGAAGAATGTTATGAGGCTTGATATCAAAATGCAAAATTTGCATGTCACATCCTCGATGCCAATATTCAATTCCACGAGCCACTCCAAGAGAAATATCGTATGTTTTCTCAATACTTAAGGTGATATTTCCTTCTCTAGAAAAAATGTATTTATCAAGAGAACCATTAGGCATGAATTCATATATAAGGGCACGCTTTAGTCCCTCAGCACAATAGCCAATAAGTTGCACCACATTCCCATGGTGAATCCTTCCAATTGTTGCAACTTCATTGATAAAGTCTTGCCCGTTAGCTTTGGAACCTCCCAACATCTTTATAGCTACAAGAAGACCACTTTGAAGCTTTCCTTTATATACAGAGCCATAGCCTCCTTCACCCAGTTTGTCCTCAAAACCTTTAGACATCTTTCTAATTTCTGAGTATGAGTACCTAATTGGCATGAGGTTAATTTGGCTTTGCAAAAATTCTTCAACATTATCATACATTGATAAATGCTTCTTACGCCACTTACATATCAAAACGGCCACCACACAAGGAGTCCCCAAGACAATTTTTGCTGCAAGGTGTAAGAATACTTTGCAGGAACATCACATAAACAACTATTAGAAAACAAATTTGTTGTAGCATTACTGTCAATTTTTTTTTTTTTTTTAATTTTCACAAAAATAACTTTTTTATTTTTATATTTTGGGTTGTTTTCTTTTTGATCCTTACGTTTTGAATTTTTTGAATTTGGTTTTTAATCTCAGTGATGGAAACTACTTGTGTAGTCAAATGTTTACACAGCTATCATGCTTAAAAGATGACATGATTAATAAAATAAAATAAAATATTAATTGGTATTAAAAATAGCTAAGATCCACGTAAAAAATAAAAAGACATGTTATAATTCCTCAATTTTAAAAAAATACAAAAAAGAATAAAATGATTAAAAAAGAAAAAAAGAAAAAAAAGAGGCCATGCTCCTAGTGGAGCAGAGGAGATGGTTAGGATAGTGAACTTGAAACGCGGAGCACGAGCAGCTAGCTGGTGAGCAAAGCCAAATGGTATTGTTTTAGTAGAGGTTTACTCATTTTTAGGTGTTGTACATCAGTACATTCTAGAGGAGACTTAATTTATTCTTTTGCATTTCATATTGGTGATCACTTTTATTCAGGTTAGGACAAGTTATTGACATGTAATTATTATGTAGACTTTCATTCTTTTGTGGTAAGTGATTCTTGTAATTATTCATAGAAGCCTGACTTACTTTAGGAGTATCTTTAATGGAATTGTCATGAAAATTTCTTGATGTATTGGTGAGAATTCTTTGGATTGAATTGTTAAAAAAATAATATTTATAGGTACTTTTGGATTGTAGTTTTCTCATGTTTGGGACCATTTTTTAGTTTAGGGGGTGTCAAAAGGGAAGCACAACATATGTTATTTCCATGTTAAGGCAACTAATATTTTATGTCTTGTTTGCATGTGTAACTATTTTTAAGCACATCCATTAAATAAATAAAAAAACTATTTTTAAGAACAATGTTAATGAATCACATGCTAAAAAAATTTGAAGAAGAGATCATGTTATTACCGATGTTCTGTACTGTTAAGACCCAATTGACCCAAAAATCTGCAAGAAATTCATTATAAAGGTAAAATTACTTTTGTTAACAAAAGATGAATTGCTAATTAGTGAAATAAGTGACATGAATAACTTGAAAATTCTACGGCCTAATAAAATTGCATTAACAACTCTCATTGGGCCATGCTTAACAGTAAATATAAACAAAAAAGCTAGTTGACTTTATTGAGTAATATTACAAGTACTACAACTTTTACTATATTAAGCTAACAAACTAATGTGTCATCAACCATAAAGAAATAATTCAAATATTCATTTATGAGTTGTTGAAACTTACCAATTATATTTATTGTCGCATCAATTTGTAAGTAAAATTTGTAATACTTGTAGCATTTTCCGACTTTATATATATATATTTATATATATATATATATATATATATCAGAATGGTGGTAAAATGGAAGAAGAAGAAAAGCACTGCAAAATAGAAGAAGGAGATAAACGACTGTAGCTTCTTAAAATTGTTACTAAACGACTTGTAGCTTAGATTAGTTGTAGATAAACTGTTAGTGGACACACACTTAGCACGTGTAAGAGTTCGGTAGAGGATTAGTTAGCTGGTTAGTATGGTTTATTCTGTTATTTCCTTATATCAGCTAGTGTATAAAGCTTGTAATCCTTTTGATAATATAAATATATATATTCTTTGAAATTAGGACGTCACTTTAATTGAGAGGAGCTTGATTAGAATTTGCACCAGACTAGCCGTTAGTCAAAATTTCGATCCAAACAATAGACTTATTGAATGAACCGTTAATCAACAAACTACAAATATTATTGTTTTCTTATTCATGTCTGGCTCTCTCCCCGAACCACTGAGATTGAGTCTCTCTCTCTCTCTCTCTCTCTCAGCACCATGGCTTTGCGTCTTAAGAACCAGATGCTGAAACTGTAACCGCCATCAACAACGGCTTTGCAGCAAGCTTGCGTAACGGAGAAAGCCGAGTTGAGTTTGATCGACCATGATCCACTCCAATCGGCTTCTCTCTCTGCTCGGGTACGTCACAGAAAGCTCCGATCCTGTTCTCTCTCACGATTTTGAAGTCTGATCGCCTTCTCTCTCTCTAATTACGATCTCTCTCATGACCGTTGATTTGGGTTGTTTGAATTTTTTTTTGTTTGAATGGGCTTGATTTGATAGTGTTTGTGTGTTTGATCTGAATGAGTTGTGTTTGAAAGAAATAATAAGGATCTGATTTCTAAATGGGTTGATCTGAAATTGAGGAAGAAGAGGGAGAAAAGAAACAATGTAACACCAAAAAAGTGGTTTGCAATTGGGGACCTTTGGATTGGAGTTATTGGTATGTGACTGAGTTTTTCTGTGAAGGATCGATGAAAATGGTGAAAAGAGCTTAGAGAGGAAATTTGATTATCATGACTTTTGCTCTGATACCATATTAAATTACCGAATCTTCCAAACACTTAAATTATCGGAATATAATAAATTTAATCATTTAACCATATACTTCTAATATCATCAATAGTGCAATTGCTCATGCAATTCTATTTCCTTGTCCATTCTATATCAATTACTATCCTTCAAACAATTTTTTTGAGATAGAAACCTCACCTGCTACTCCATCATTTGGTCCGTAATACACCCATTCTATATTTTGGACTAAGTCAGACCACCAGTCTGCATTATATTTTTCATAGCTATAGCTCCATTCTGCATTTTTGACAAATAAAAGAACAACATCAGCGTTGTGAACTACAAAATTAAATTTGGTCATTATACGGAAACTACAATAAATATTCCCTAACATGTCAATTACACACTAGAATTGATGGCGTACGCACCAAGAAGCAATCTTCTTAAGAAATTCGATAATTTTTACTTTTCATTTCCTTAAGCATAAAAGTTTGAGATCAACCAATTGCCCAAGTACATGGTTATTCCTCTACTTGTGTCATCATCACATCAGGCACAATTATTCATACAATTCTATTTTATTGTCCACTTTATCTGACCCTTCAAACAAGTTTTTAAGATAGAAACCTCACCTAGGAGTTGATATAGGATACGTTTAAGCAATCCTGCTTTGACAAAAAAAAAAGAATAACGTCAGTTTTTGGAGAACTTAAAATCAAATCTAGCCATTATACCGAGACTTGAATAAAAATATCCTAGGATGTCTATTATGGATTGTGTATGCACCAAGAAGTTTGGTCTTATAGAAGTTTAATAGAAACAATATATACACGAAATGGTTAGTGAATGGTGACAGTGGAAAAATGCAAGAATCATGCAAAGGGAAACTAATGGTCAACATGTAAATGGAAAGTGTTATGGCCTTTCTCGCTTTATTTACCCACCAGTACTGATGCATTGAACATGGTTCGCGTCATCGAGGTAGCAAGAATAGATATCTCCTCCGCAATAAGTATCACAAAGACGTTGGACCCATGAAAGCTCAAAACAACTTTAAGATATCTATACCTCTTGGAATCAGATATAGAAGAAGAGTTGTCATTATAATTGCAAGTAGAAGTGTCCAAATACAATGGAGAATTCACTGGTTTTTCACAGCTCATCAAAGCCAAACTCCGTGATAGTTCGAGAGGCCAGTAAGTTGCCTTTGTCCCCTTTTGCAGCCAGTAATTTGCCTTTTTTTCCTTTTGCAGATAAGTGTTATATGTATAGCCATGATTGAGATAATATCGAGATGAAGAATAAGTCGGGGTGGAGAAGGAGAAGTAATTGTCCTTGTGTATACCTGAGTCCACAATACGGATTGTGTAGTTGTTGTAACTGATTTCCTGTACGTAGTATTTTCCTCTAGATATGTATAACACCGTACGATTGTTCTCACACGAAAGTTCAAAACTGAAGTCCCCGCAGTTTTCTGGGTCGGTCTTCAATCGAAAAGGAAAGCTTATGTTGTGGATATTCCCACAAGAAGAAGCGGAACAGGTATGATTAACCATAGCAGTAGGAGCACAGCAAGTTAGATGGACTAATACAAGAACAGTAAGGACAGTGAGTCCTACAGTAGTGAACGTCAATCCTCTTGCATTGAGGTAGGTAGAGGTAGAGAGAGAGAGGAATATTTCCACTAGTACATACTAGAACACTTCCACGTACAGCTGTAGACAAACACAACAAAAATTCTTTCTGTGGTCTTCACTCTTCAAAGCATCTTCAACATTAATAAAGTAAAAAATAGAGTTTCCTGCTGAAGAAAGATATATAGAGCAATGCACCAACAATATTTGGCGTCAGCACACATACGTCATCTTGATATATTATTTGACAGTTATTAAGTTTTTTTTTTAATTATTATTTTTTTTAGAAGATTTTTTTAATTATTATAAACATTTAGTTACATTACTAACAAATTGCACACGTGGCGGTAAGAAAGAAATTATGAAGGCAAATGTAACCGAATTCTATCCCAAAATTTGTAAAATAATATATTTTAAGTATGTAGCATTTTCTTTAAAATCGTGCTTTAAAAACATTATTGTAGTACTTAATAGTTAATACCCTAACTTAACTGAAATTTAAGTGAAATTAATCGAATTCTGAAAACATAATTTTAATATTTAAAATTGTATTTTCAAAAAAAAATTTTAGAAAAAAAACAATACATTTTCAAATAGTATCAATTTAAATAATTATTAATAAAAAAAATATTTTGCAAAATTCTGTTATGGAGCATTTGTTAAGTTCTACCGTCCACATCATACATAGCCTCCCAAGTTCCCAACGGTGTATTACATATTTGAAGTTGATCATCAGCACATAGCCCAAGTTGTTGGAAAATGATCTTACCCATGTATTGTGAGGTTTCCGCTGCTGCATGTAGCGGAAACATGAGCTACCACCTAGTGTGTGTTGGCTTATATTGGTGGCCACACCATATATAACACTGTATTGACTCTTCCTTTCTGGTATTTTGACAATTACGAATGTGATGCCCCAAATTTGATTGGATAATGATTAAGTGTGTGTTGTGTGTATGATGAACACATTACGCATATATTGAGTTGATCTGAATTTTATTAATAACTACCATGGTTTTGAAACTTGAACTGTTCAAAGAATCGAAAAAGAGAGAGGTTCAACCTTTTTGAGCTTAGATTGGGTTCTACTAAGGTCCAACCATGATGTGTCATTTAATTTTTTATTAAATTTAATTCATAAATTGTGTTTATATTTTTTATTAAATTTACTACATAAATTGTGTTTATATATAATAATTTTCTATATCTTACTAGCTTAATGGTTGACATGCTGGACATGCATATATCATCCTAGAGAACCCAAGTTCAAATCCTGGTGCTGACTAATTTCAACAAACATCATATGGGCAGAACCGCAACAAAAAAAATCAGCCTTTGGGTTGGTTTTCGGTTAATCGGGTCAGACTGCCCAATTTAGTTTGGGTATGACAACTGCAATGAACCACAATTTCGAATGTTCTTTTTAATGTATATAGTAAATGTGGCTAGCGGTTTTTTGAGGATCATTACAATGAATTAAATAATATTTAAAATTTAAGAACACCCAAAAACTTTTTTATTTCTTATTTTTTACAGTCATAATAATGGGGTAGGGAAATTTAAACTATGATTCTCCTAATTAAGAAGATGAATTGAATCACTAAGATACAAGGCTTTTGACAAAACACCCAGTTTTTTAATATCATACAATGCTTATGTACCAACGATTGGTAACATACCATTAACTTTATTCGCCCTCTTCGAATATAATCCTGCTTACAACAAAATAAGTCATACTTTGGCACAAGAGGAGGTTTTATTTTGCTGCAGGTTGCTCGAATTTCGATCAATCCTTCAACTGATTGGGTATCAAATAGCTTTAATCAATTAATTCTTGAAACACGCATGATGAAAATGGAAACAAATAAAAGGGCGTTAAAGATTGAATGTATTATTAGGATGGAAGAGCCGGTGTTAGCACTTGGAACAATCCACGTTGGGTGAAACAGTGAATGGTAGGTTGATTAATTCCAGAAAAGCCCTGGCACTTGAGCATTTGGATTTATTCTCTTGGCTGTTCACTTGATGCAGGCACAGACAGCCTTCTTATTAGCAAAGGATCATGCAGGCTGTTGATTATTGGCTTGAATTTGGTGGCAAAGTCAGAATTTTTTTTTTTCAAAGGGAGACCAAGTTAAATTGATCAATAATTTTCAAATACACAAAATAATATGCCTATACTTTTTTTAAAAAAAACACTTATATGCATAGTTTATACTTAAAACATGTCTTTAACATAATTTATTTTGGGGACCAAAAAAAATGAATATAAGAAAATAATAAATAATTTATTATTTAGAGAGCACTATAATTCTTTTTTTTTTTTTTTTTTTTGAGGGGAAGAGCACCATAATTCAAGATAAATATTTTCTTTCATTAAGTCATGTATAATTATCTTGTAAATTATATTAATCACAATTAATATTTTTTTAAATAATTTTTTTATAGACACAATAAGATTTGAAACCTATAGTATCCTCTCCCTAATAATTGCCCTTTATTATTAGGCCAATACACTAATCGATTTCTTCTTCTTTTTTTTCTTCTTTTTTTGTTTGTTTGTTTAGTTAGCTTTGAATCTAAGTCTTTTATTTGACCACAAGAAAACTTTTTTCGTTAAACTAACAAGAACTCATATTCTTTAAACATGCAGTGAGACAGAGAGGTGAGAGTTCAGAGGGAGTTGAGAGTGAGTCACGGTTGGATAAAAAGAATAGAAAAAAAAATCAACAAACAAATCTTTATATATATATATATATATATAAATATATATATATGTAACCAAAGCCTCTAAAATTCCCACAATTTTCCACATCATCATTTTAATTTATAAAAAATTTTAATTTTTTAAACTAAATAGTGAGAGAGTCTTAACAGGAGTCTATATATATATATATATATATATATATATATATATATATATATATAACAGGAGTCCTAACAGGAATTCCCTTTGATTTTCCTTTTGAGCGTGACAAAATCTTTGAGCGGTTTTTCTTTGGTACACTTGCTCTTGCTTTTTCTCTTTTTTGTGAATAAGTTTTTGTTTGCTTTTGTTTTGTGTCTGGTGGAGGTGATCTTGCGACTGTTTGTTCTTCCAGGCCCCATGAGAATTTACATGACTCTCATTGGCGATGGAGTAGTACTTTACATTATATAGTATAGCTAAAAGTATTGCAGTAAGTTTGCTAACTTTTTGTATGGTTCAAAGATGCTATATTCTATGTTATTTTAGATTATATAACCTTAAGCTTTACATTACGGAGACGTATGTTAGGTTGTCTCACATCAGAGGTAGCTTATTGCATTTGTTGTACAAGTTTTCAATTCCTTTTGTGTGGATATTTTTTCACAGCTGTGGAGTAAGGTCTATGCACTACATGTTATCTTATGTTTTCTCTTATGGTGTCATGCTTCTTTGTTTATTAATTAAAGATTATGTTGGAAGCCTATATTATTTGCACCTTTAAAGTGTTCGACAATGTTTGAACCAAAATTTTCATCAATTAGGAAGAATTGGATAATAAAAACTTAAAAAAGCTTTCCATCCTTACTGAAATTGTCTCGCAATAATGACTATATTTTTTTTTTTTGTTTTTATAATTTGTAGGTTCTGAATCTTTTGATTTTTAATTTTATTGTCTTTTGAAAGTTTGACCATCTGAATTTTTGGGTTCAATTTTTTGCAATATCTGAAACTGTTTGGCAAATTTCAACTGTTATAACTATGGATTATTCTCTTGAAAGTAATCTATCTTTCTCTTATATTTCTCTATTTGGTAGTCATATATATTTTGTTTTGTTTCAATAATTTCTAGGCAGTGCCAGTGAATTTTCTAATTTTTTTTTTCCTTTCGGAAGTTTTAACATCATAATTTTTTAGTTATTTTTTTGCTATATCTAAATTTGTTAGCTAGATTTTTTGCAATCCGTTGCATGTTCAAGTAATGGCTTATTCATCAAATTGTAACTCAAAAAGATAGGAGCAATCATGCAATAGTATAGTTTCATAATCAATTTAAAATTTTATAAAATTATTTTAGTCTATTATAAATAGGTAAGTTCCTGTGCGTTGTACGGGTTTCCGACTAGTAGTATTTTAATTGGGTGGAGAATAAAAAAGTTTTTTTTTTTTTTAGCTCTCAGCTGTACGCCAGATACAGAATTAACATATCAGGTCCCTTGTCTTAATAGCGCTTCAACCTCAGTTCTTGCTTTTCCTTCGGATTATGACATCGACGACTTGCCCATATTATCGTGTACAAAGATGTATACCGTTTCATCAGTTCCATCTGATATATGGAGTTCTTCTTTTGAATTGACATGGTCCGGACCGAAGTGCGGACACTGTGAAGGGAAAGGCAAGATATGTAGATTCGAGAATAATAGCACTGATTTGAAAACAGAGTGCTTCGACCCCGACAAAGACAAAGGTATTGTATTATTTCTACCGAATTTCCACTTCTATAATCACACAAGTTCTGTTTCATGCCAACATATATTGATTTTATCAAAGCTTAGTTTATAAGTGTTCTGCAACGGTAATTTCCTGTAACAAGTCAAGAAATTGTTTTTTTTTTTTCAACCAAAGGAACATTATTTTAGATCTAGGCTTGTAAGAATTTTGCTTACAAACTAAAACATACCCACACACCTCACCTAATCATATTAGAATCTTTCGGAGCTTTCTTTTCGATGGATATTAGCTAAGACACGACTTTCTTCTTGAACTATGTCATTTTTTAATTTTTTGAAAGATATAATAGAATTTCAATCTATAATGTTCATTCCATAATGATTGCTTTTATCATCTGACTAAGATACCAATCAATTTTTTATATAAGCGAGATTCGAATCATAAATTTCTTATTCGACGACAAAAAACTTTAATAATTAAACGAATTGAAATCTACTATATCATTCTTTTTAATACTATAAGATTTGAAATTTATAATATGTCAGATTTGAAATCTACATTACATCTTTGAGACAAAAAGTTTTATTGATTGAATTAATGAAACACACGAAGTATGTCAGATTGAACAGCTAAATATTGAAGGATTTTGGGTCCTAGATCCAAAGTACATTTACTGTTTGGATATTTTAGTTGGGCAGCTAGTGGCTGAGTACTTGAGTTGTCTTGGATAAACAAAAAGGGTGTTGTCTTGTATGTAAGGTTTTGGAGCATGAGCATCATTCTCAATTTCAGTAAGAAAACAATTTTTTTTTTTTTTTTTGGTAAACAACAGGGGAAAATAACATTAAACAACGGTAATTTCGTGTGTCCGTATCCAGTCTTGAAGTAATATTTTTCCTTCCATTCAAAAGAACATTATTTTAGAAGTGCGCTTGTGTTAGAAGAAAAATTATTAGATACTCTTAGAGTAAAGAGTAGAGCGATCTAGTGCTTCATTCTTTTACAAAAATGGTAGATTTTATCATAAATTTACTTAGTAAGACTCACTATTACATGATATAAAAAAGAGTTTAAATTGTACTTTCATAGTAATAGTACTAAATAATTACACGTGTGTGTATGTCTGTTTCTCCAAAAAAATAATAATAATAAGCCTAAAATTCAAAATTGACCCTTTAAGTTTCAACTTTTGTTATTTTAGTCTTTTAAATTTCAGTTTTGTAATTTTAGTCCTTTAAGTTTCAAATTTTGTCAATTCAGTCCTTCGTTACCCTTCAGTTAAGTGCTGTCGTTAACTAAACCAAAACGACGTTGTTTTGGTGTGTGTGTTTTTTTTAATTTTTTTTTTACTTTAATACTTTAATTACAAAAAAAAAAAAAAAAAAAAAAATCCAAAGGGAATGACGTCGTTCCCCTGCCTCTGAAAATCAAAAACATCACCGATACCCTATCCCTAACAATCCGACTAGCTAAGAAGACTAGCATAAGTGTGGTAATTGATTAATTGAGGAAAACCATTGCTCAGCACATTAAACATCTTAAAACTCTAAAACAGAACAAAAGTTTTGAATGCAACACTACCTTGCTAATAAGAGTAATTATTCAACATCTTAGGAGTACAATGACTTGATACTTCCCCATCACATAATAACT